>FQSS02000250.1:0-28181 GCA_900128795.2 Malbranchea cinnamomea
AGAGAACTACTGGCTGCAAATGAGAAACAAAAGAGGAAGCGAGAGAGGTGACATGCATTTGTAAGTCAAGAAGGTGCTTTAACTCTCGAAGAAGGGATGGATCGTGTACAAAGGCTCAATGAAGATGAAAGAGGGGTGGTTGAGCAACCTGCGGAACGACCACAAAAACGAGTGGCGCGCCAGTGCAGTATATATGGTTCTCTTGAACATACTGCCCGTACATGCTCCCAGCGTATAAGAAATAGTTCTTAATATAATCAGACAATTTCTCTATGTGGTTGTAGTGAAATCAAGCTGTAAACGGGTAGGATGGTGGTGGGGTTTTTCGGTAGGTTGTGTTTTTCGGTAGGTTGTGGATTACGTTAATTGGTGGCGGTGTTAGATAAAAGTCAGATAATTATCATCAAGAACTTGGGGATAAATAACCTATCATGACTAGTCATTAAAAGAGGAGCATTGGATCATTGTATCAACATAGGGCTATGGGGTTGGTTTTTATCATTGGCTCACAAATCTGGGGTGGATCAGTCTCTATTAGGACTCCATTTGGAGAGTACTGTGTTGAGCTCACAAAATAGTAACTTTGGAACCCAACTCAGCTCTTTGTGTGATATCAAGGAAGCCAAAGATGGTATCATCTTGTTTCGTGGAATGGAAAGAGCCCTGGGTACCCAGCGATCCGTCTTCGATCAGCCTTTTTCTCCAATTTGACCGATACCATGGCTGTTGGGAGGCAGCCTTTCTAAAAATGCATCGGAAATAAATCTATATCATACATCTTTGTTGATTCTAATAAAACATCGTCCACGGTAATCTTCAATGTCGAATCGCAGTACGCCCGCAAACATAACCAACTTCGGAGCTTTCGTCTAATAAGACAGATGTAACAGTTTGAACGAAATAAGATACACACATGGCATTCTAATCAAATATTGGGTATCGCCCGCAATAATATGAACCGAGCGAGCATAACAAGAAAAATATGACAGACGTGACGATAGGAGACCAAGATTGAGAAAAGACACCGGCCCAGTGTGCATACTACTACCCTCATCAGTCGCGGTGGTTTTATAGACTCGAAACAGGGTGCACCCTTGAATAAAACGTGTACATGCATGAAAATCAGTTATCCACCTCTCAGGTGGTGGTATAGGAAGTAAATAGCAGTTGTGACCGTTGATCATACAATCATCTGGGCGACGCCCTGGCCCCCAAGCATCTTGCTGCCGGTGAAATCATGGCCCCTAAGCCCCGCCAAAGCGTAGAAAATGGAAGCTATGAGAAGTAGAACGGCAGCGGCGATCAAACTCGAAGGTCCAATGAGGAGGCTTAGCCACTGAACGACGCTCATGAGAAGGTATACGGCGGATCGCATGTAATTGGTCGTGAAACGGCGGATAAACGCATCGAATTTCGAGGATGTTGGGCAGATTCTCAAGAGGAATGGGATTTCAATGAAGACCAGCAGGAACGAGCAGACGCTAATCATAATCGTGTTAATTGCTGCACAGAAACACAAACGGCAGGTAAAGTTCGGCTTACAGGCAAATGATACTGAAGATAATTAACAGGGAGAAGCTAAAGATATTAGCTATTCCGAGGGCGAAACAAAGGATGATGCACAAAACACCAGTCCTGACAGAGGTTGCGTTAGCCATAAAACAATTATCTTTTCTTGGATGACCTGGAAGGCTCGAGGTTTTAGGTCCTCGTCGAACTGACACCACAAAGTCCCAAGATTGTGCACCTGCATGGACGGCCGTTGTCGAAGGTGCAAGTTTGGGGAACAGGGAGTTGTGGACAGTCCTCGCGACTTACCATTGTCCATAAATACCTATTCAAAGGAAGAATTAAAAATGTCATAAGCTTTCTGTTACGGACAACGCTTGTCCTGCAGTGGCAGGATGACGCCGTTTGCTACAGCGAAATATTAGGAAACACTCACTGAAGTTTCTTGACTTAAGCTCCTCGGAGAATGACATTGTGGTCGTAGTTTTTTGAAAAGTTGTGAAGTTTTATTTGCTCGAATGGAAGCAAATCGTATATGAAGCTCAACGACAGCGGACTGCGAATAAAAGCGCGATAGGCAAGTAACCAGCACGTTCGTGAAAACCACAATCGCAACGTAACGGTGCGGGTCCTGAAGGCTATTGGAAAGCACAAAGTTAGCTATAATTCCGGTATTTCACTGCGAACAGAGAAATGTCACTATGGCTTGTGATAAGGAATTTCAGCAAGCTCTGTTGACATATGCAGTCTAACGCACCAGGTGAACTCAATGAAGCTCTGCAGCCTGAAATCACCAGGATTGCGCGCAGAGAGTTTTCCAAAAATCCTCCTTACTGAGAAGGAAGAGGCCGCCTTCGCTGACGAGGTTAGAGTCACTGAGAACGAATTGAGGAGGCGCTTTCAAAGGTGGTTGTGAAAAAAAAGCAGCAACCTAAGCTTCATATCTCATCAGTAGGTAGGCGCAGTTGTGGCCAGGTGACACTCAGCGCTAGCCGTATTACGCGGTACACCCATTCCAGTTACCCCAGTGAGGAACGTGATCTTGGATTATCTAAGCAGCAATATCCATCTCGTGACATGGGAATGATTTTGGGTGCATTTTATGCAATAGCAAATACTACTATTTAGATTTGTTCAGAAATGACCCAAAATCATTGTACCTAGGTACTTTCTCATTGTTTCGTGATCTGTGAAAAAGGATCTTGTACGACGTATGAATTGAATTTCCTTCATAGACCAAAATAGACACCAGCAAGCTGAACAATGTTGCAGGGCCTAATTACTATCTCTAATATTGTGGGCCTCATCATTGTTTTTGTGCTCTTAAGGATTTAATACCTTGGTACAAAATTAGGCATATAAAAGAAACGGATGCATCTTTGCAGCATTGGACACCTCTGCCATTCGTCCAAAGAAGAGTAGCCTAGAGCATACAAAGCACTCCTGTGCCAGGATGCCCTTTCAGATTTTGCTGAGCTGAGATCAGGTTGAAATGTGGCGGTTCTAAAGCTCTGTTTTGTTATCGTTTCAACTCGAAAAACGAGATAAAGGCGAGAAGTTGAAAGGAAGTTGAACAATCATCACGACTCCTCTGTTTCTTCAACCCCGAGGTATCTTCTGTCTACATCAATATTCAATCCAACCATATCCGCCGATTGACGACCGCAATCCTACTTGGGCCAACTTTAGTACTCAAATTTTAGCTGGAGGAGTAGACAAGACGGAAAATGTCGTTGAACACGAAATAGCTTCCCGCGCCATCGGGAAGGAGCTGGAATGTCTGGCTGTAGCTCATGGGCTTTTGCTCATCATCGACCTGAAGTGTAAAAAAAGAAATATAATCAGCAACCGTTGCACTCCTTCCTGGTGGCCCAATATATCGTTATTTCACTTACCAGAAGAGCACCAGTGACCATGACGATAATACCACCGTTGTTGGAAGGCTGAGCATCAAAAGTAGAAACCTGATGCACGACTTTCTGGAAGGGCAGGCTCTGTTCATGAAACTATCAGTAACTGCGAGCTAAGGCAGCTGGCGCCAAACAGTTCTGACTGCGAAACTGACCGTGAGCTTTTCCAAGATGGCGGGAGCGCCCTGGAGAGAGGTCGTCTCGAAGGTCAACATCGACTCATTGCGCTATCGAGTCTCTCTAGTCAGCTTTATTGTCTCTTTCTCGTTCTAAAGGAACTTCGTTCACTCTGGATAACCCAGGATAGGCACATACGTAGAGGGAAGCAAGAGCGCTTCGATTCTCATCGAAGGTCTTGTAATAGAATTGGACAAACTGTTCTGTTCAGGCTCAACAGGTCAGGGCATGGTCTCTTCTTATTCCCTCAAGTCTTAAGCGCCGTAATCTTTCCAGGCGCGAGAGATGCGTGATAACATACGAGCAATGTTCGCGAAATCTGATTTCAAAGGAAGGGGTGTCAGCCGCAATCAGGAATGCCAAGACTACAACAAACGCCAATTTTGAGACAGATAAATTCATGGAGAAAACTTACCAGCCATTTTGCCTTAATGTAAGTTGTCACTGCTCTAGCTCTTTGATGAGCGATTGTTGAGATCTTATGTGTTGGAACAACGATGCGGCGGGGTTGTAGTAGTGGGGGCTTTTTTCAAAAAAAAGCGAAGCCACAAGCACCATGGGTTTACATCGCCCCAGCGCAATGTCATGCACATCAGGCGTTAGGTTACTCGAGATTGCCGGACAACAGGTGATAATACTCCAGCTGGCACAAATTACTGGGCTTGACTACATGCTACAGCTTACCAGTTAATATTAGTAAATCGGAGGACATACGGATTAGCTAGCACGGTTGAAGACAAAGAATGCAACACCAGGAGGCCGCGGACCGAGACTGAAGTCAAGGCAATTCTGCGATTTATCATAGGATCCGTGTGAGTATGTAGTAAGTAGGTAAATCACGGAGTCTCAGTATGACATTCTCGCCCTGGCAGTTCTTATCCCTCCTGCTCCGATTCAGAATCCGCAAACATATCTTCCGCTTTAGGTCGGGGGCGTCTTTTCCGCTGAGGCTCTGGTCCTTGTGTGGATGTTGAAGGTGAAAGAGTGGGAACTTTCTCCTGAATCTGCTCTTCCTCCACGATATCCTCCTCAAGTGGCGTGCCATCTACGTCCATGTCGCTATCTTCCATCGGGACACCGTCAATATCAGACATTGGCTCTCCATCCAAGTTTTCTTCCTCGGGTGCCATGGGAGTGCCGTCGACATCCATGGCGTTTGTAGCGTGCGCCTCTTCTTCATGCTCCACAGGAGCAGTATCATCAACGGCTCGCCATTTGCTTTTGCCCTTACCACCAAAGACACCAGTGGTTTTCTGCGCCTCTGCATGCTGACGTTCTTCTTCCAACTCCTTCTCCGTGGGCGGCGGCTTCTCGAAGCTTTGCACAAAATACTCATGACTTGACTGCGGGAAGACGCACCACCCTTCCCACAGATTCAGGAGTACTCCAATGCTTCGTCTCCACTTCTCTGCTTTCAATCGGCCCCATCCAAGCTCCTTTTCGACCCGACCTAGATGCTCGAATGTCTTATGAGCTTTAAATGCATTTTCAAAAAGTTGTCGGTATCTCCACGCATGACGGACACCACTGGTTGACGAAGACGACAGTATATCAGAAATGACATACAACCCTACAAGCTTTGCGGCAGATGTATCGAGCTTTTCCTTATGAGACGGTTTCGTAGAAGTAGCACCTATCTCATCGGCATCGTTATTGCCACCGTCATTTCCACTCTCTTGATTTTCTCCACTGCCTCCCATTTCTCGACCACTCCATTCGGGATTTGCGCTGCTATATGCGAACGGATGCTCAACGTTAGTCACGACCATCTCCACAACTTCCTCCGCTCCTTCACCTGCATGCTTGATTGCGAACGCCGTAACTCGCGCCACATCACCCCTTCGCAATCGGCTGTTTGCAGTGGGAAGTCGAGCAAGCAGGTGGGCCAATTTGGCTCGCTGTAATGGATTCAGGTGCCCCATGCCGTCGTTACTATTCTCATTCGCACCCTCATTGAGTCCTCTTTCATCTTCTCTATCGGAATCTTCCTCCTCAGAAGAGTCGTAGTCCTCGTCAGAGACAAAATCGTCAATCTTAGTTATGTATTCAAATTTCAGATCCTTCTCTGGTGCAGTCCAGCTTGGACCGTGGTCAAAGATGGATATCGGGGGCTGCCTGCCACGCCGTCCCCTGACCGCCTTCTTGGGGCGCGTCAGAATATCCCACAGCTTCCATCGATACCACACTCCTCCGGTGCTCCTTGAATCCCATATCCACGCCCACTTCTCCTCTTTCTGGACCTCGGGTCGGCTCATTAGAAGGGCTTCGAACTCGGGTCCATAGGTCAATAGGTTTTCCAATGTCTTGTGTATCAGCTTGAGCTGTCTGAGGTCAGAGGGAGGTTTGACATTGACCTGAAACGCGGATCCATATCGACCCCCATAGCCAGCATCATACGATGACGGAGGCGCAAAACGATGTGATCCAGGTGGAGGTGCACGACTCAACGTGCTCACGTGCCCATGTGGTGCTGGACGAGCGCCAAACGGCTGAGAGTTCAGAGACGACGTTCCGGCGGTCATTGGAATGGCAGAGTGGATTGCAGCGGAGGAAAGGTGGCGCGAGATGGACAGATAATAGCCCCATCCTAGGTATTTATTCTGGAGAGAGCTGACGACAGTATCCATGTCCGAAGCCGCCGTTTCCTGCGCCAGTGTAACAATTGCCGACCAGACCCTTCGCTCACCACTGCCTTGATTGGATGGAGGCAGTATTTTAACGCTATCGACGGTCAGTACGGGCGGGATCAGGGCTTTAATAGCGGCCGGAGATGTCCCTGGGGGCAACGAGGATAGATGTAGCGTAGGCTTTGCTGCGGCCCTCTCTTCCTCCTTACTAGCAGTTTCCACCTCCCCATCATCCGAATCTTGAAACGCAGAAGCTGCATCTCTAGGTCCAGACGTCCCCTCACTACGCGAAGAATCCCGGTCCCGCTGAAATCCGTCATGCATACGTTTCCTCGACATGGATAAAGGGGGAGGTCCTAAACTACCAACCATCGAGCTCTTCCCAGTGAAATGTCGCTTGGAGGGGCCTCCTGGGGGCACCATGGTAGGCGCGCCATGGTGGTAAGCGGTTTGCCGTTGCGCAGAACCGGTTGGGGCATGTGAAGCTCCAGTATCTTCAAATGACTTCACGAAATCTTCGTATACAGCAGCTGTTTCCGCTTGGTCTCTCGCACGTTTGGCTTCCGCTTCTGCTCTCTGGCGTTCGAATAATGATCTTTTGGGAACTGGCTTGGAGGGAGGATCCGGAAAGCCCTTGATCTTGAAACCATCAGACATAGTGATTTGAGCACCGTTTCTCAGGCTGGCATTCAAGTATAAAGCTCCTTTGATGAATACAACTTCCCAAGCGCTGTGGCTTGTCCAATATGATGATGCCTTTGTCGGCACAAGCTTCCCCTTTAGGCTAAGCCTAGAAAGGACAAGCCCTGCCTCTCCAAGACTCCCAGAAGTTCACAAGTTCTATTCATACATTCTCTGTATTTTGGGGAACGGCGCTTTGTAATAATGGGCATGTTTGTTTGATGCTAATGGTGATATGTATTCTAATCTAGCCTGTGAATACTTCAGAGAGGCACCAGTAAAGCAGCTTTGGGAGCACTGTGCTGCGAGAGAGAACTGGTGACATCCCGACACTCCTCCGCTTCATCACAAGTCCAAACTCCTGTCTCTTGCCATCAAAGCCTCCAAGAGCTTTAAAGAAGCAAAGCTCACCAGGTATGCTATCAAACAATGAGGCTTCAAATGCCCGCGGCTCTTGATTCGTTTTGTTGTGGTTGACGAAGATGGTACCCAGTGCCGAGGAGATAGCGGGACGCAACGTCACGTCACTGGAATCCGCAGTTTCCAATGATGACTGCGAAGACATGGAATACCACTAAGGGTTGCTAGAAAGAGGCTGGCTGACGGTGCAGCGAAGAGGCAGCGTCAAAGAAGGCCAAAAGGCTGAACCTGCAACCAGAAGCGACTTCAGTTCAGAACGAGGCTGCTTTATCCTCGCCACCGTCGAAGCACTCGAGATGAAACTTGAAGACTGTGGTAACAGCCGATCGAGCCGCGTCGCCGCTAACATTTGCAGTACATGTCCTAAAATACACGATGCCGGAGCAACCTCTATCGAGCAGGCTTAGTTTAGGCCGGGCGGTCGTCAATGCCAACAGTCGCACGAGATCTGGTAGCCTAAAAATCTCGACTGGCCCAAGTGCTGAAGAAGAAGGATGGGGCAATGATCAGGCTTCCGTGAAGATATTCGGAAGAGAGAGCAAAGTCCTCAAGCGGTATGACCACACCGGGACTGACGGCCAGAATGGCATGAGCCCTGAAGACAATGCAGAGTCTGGCGTTGCAGATCATAATGGTAATATTTCTTAAGCCCACTTGGAACCCATACCAGCGCTATGGGAACTCGATCAAAAGGCATTCCGAAATTCCAACGGTCCGGCGGCACGAATAAAGGCTGCACGCAGAGTTCCATACTTCCGATTCACAGAACTGAATCAACACGGGGCTTCTGCTTCGGTCATTGATCTCCATACTTCGGACAATTCAGGGTCTGAATGAAGCGCTGGATAGAAAGCGAAAGTAGAATTAACTTCAGCGTCCGAAAAGGGAAATGCCTTGGACTAGTTCTCGGTGCCATTGACAAACTGTGCCAGTCATGGGCTTCCACCCTATGTAAGCCCGGACGAACTGGGCCGCAAGGCGTAATTTGGTACGTCGAAGCCAGCTCTGATGTGCATGATGGTGTATCCGGAGGGGCTTAGAATGACCCTGTTTGGTCAATATACATACTTTGAGAAGCAGTCCTGGTTTTTTTTTTTGATATCCCTGATGCATTCAGCGCTTTCACCCTCATTCTACGTGGAGCTCCCCACTTGAATTGAACTTCCATCCTTACGATGAAGTCGCCCCGTTCATATCATTCCAGACAGGGAGATGCTCATATTCCCCTTTTACCACATTGAATTCTGAAGCTGTATGGCTCCGTCTCCACCATCGTCATTTTCCGTGGCCTTCCATGCATCTGAGACAAGTTCTATCCTCCAGTGACAGTGTATGTACCGTCATTAATAGACTTCGCTGACGATAAGAATCACACTGACATATGCTGCAATCCATGCAGTCTCATTGCTCTAGTACGATCAAGTTTGGGAATGATTGGTGATTTTCAGGGGCACAACGCAAAAGGTTGATTGATCGTCAAGCTAAACTGTAGGGTCGGAACCTGGACAGTAGCTACCAGATAGTACCTATGCAACGGCTTGATATAGTTCTGAAAATCCAAGCCTATCAACCCCCGTTCTAGCATAGTGTACAGCAGCTCGCAGCTGGGAATCGGAGGTGGTCTCCTGGAGACCTACAGAGTATTGCTTTCCTCCTTTGCCCAGAGTCCTCTTCATTCAGCCGTTACTTGACACAAATTATCATTTTAACTCTTCGATTCGCCCTTCAATATCACAACACATCTATTACGACTGGCGTGGGCAGAGAGACTCAGGTGAAGGCAGCGTGTGTAGTGGTAAACCTCTCTCTGGAAGGGGAACTTGAAAGAAGAACTCTCTACCAGCCTCGACAAGGACAATCGCAGAGTACACAATAGGCACCTCAAAGATTCTCCCCAGAGCGAGGCAGGCCCCAATGCTCGCATGTAATCTGAAAGGATTATGAGTACATGTCGAAGAATCCCGCCAGCATTTGGTTGGTATCAATCATCCATCCGTGCACCATTCGATGAAGCCGTGTCGTGGTTATTTCATCTTGGCCACAGCTGCACCCAGGGCTCGTCCAAGGAACGACACAGAAAACGAAGAAACCCCTCCCGCTTCACGACAATTGAATCTCTTGTGCTATAAGTAAAGGTGGAAAGAACGAGATCCGGCTACGTTGCGACCCAGGGAAGCAGGTCTGGTTACAAATATTATTAACTGAACTGCCTGCATCGGATCATGGCTACTTGGTTGTGTGACCCTAACGTCGCGATGAAGAACAAGGAATGACTAAGGTTCGATGTTGGATTAGTTAGTTAACTAATTCCTTTGAAAGAAATTCGATGTTTTGATGCCGTTCAGGCCGCAGGAATGATGGCTGCTGGCGCTCTGTAACTGTCTTTGCTGTAACAATACATACGACGGTGAAAATGTACTTTTCTTCACAAGCGAACCGGGATCAAACAGACCAATTGGGATACTGGGAGGGCGCCACCGATGATTACAGCCGAAGCACCATTCCACTCGACGACGCGCCCATGTTCGGTATCCGGCGGAAGGTTTTGGGTTGTGCCTGTGTCAAGAAATCCAAGCCTGCTACCGGAACGAGGATGGGAAAAGGGGAGGCCCGAGGAAGCATTGGTTGAAGGGGAAGGGGGGATTTGGTACACTCCACGCTGCTCTTAGCCATCGTCGCGTCAGAACGCTCAGATCTTGCGCAGTCTGATACAATGGTAAAACGATAGCATGCAGATATCGAGCGGATACGGTTAGCATTTTGGATGTAATTTTTGTGGTGGCTGAAAGCTGAACGGTAATTTCAAAATCGTATGTAATGATTCATTACGCCCCTTGGCCCGGACTCCACAGCCAAACATCGTTTGGGTCAACTGGGTCAGTCTTGTCTCTCTCGCTCGCGGCGGAAAGCAGCACGCTTCACCACCACCACCAAACCACCACCGTCTCTCACAACATCAGTCCTCGCGCCCACGTCCCGTCCCTGACGAAAATCCGCGCTCGAGGCATCAAGTCCGCCAGACTCTCATTCTGTTTTGGCATCACAGCCCCTTCGCCTGCCGCTTCATGTGCGCTTCTCCAGGCGTCCTGGCACCAACGCAGTGATTCCAGAGGGGAATTGCTTCCCCCCTCCCAAAAAGTGGGCAGTGCACCACCCTCTGAATTGCTCATTATGACAGGTCCTCCACAAGACCAACAACATCAGTCACCGTCGAAATCTTCCAGCGAAATCTACAATCGTTCGATTTCTAACTCGCCTTCGAGTTCAACTCACCAACAGCCATTAAGAACTTCGGTCCCTGAGCTTCCACCAATCTCAAACGTCTTCAGTGATGAATTTTCGCTGGAGCCGTTGAGCGGACAAGCCTCCCCTGTGTCGTCAGTATCGTCGGATCACGCATCGTTAAGCAGCCGCTCGTTGGCAACTAATGATGGTCGTCCACCGCATATAAGTCCCTTTGGAGATTCTTCAGAAATACTGCCGCAGGAGGAGATGCTCCCTCCCCCCCCCGAGCCAGAAAGAGACAAAAATGTCCCTACAGAAACAGCGGCCGTTGGCCGCGCCCCGTCGTCGACGCCGTCGATGAGTGAGAGCACTCCTACGGCACACCGAAGCATGAGCACGTCCTCGAGGATATCTGTGCCTCGTGCCATGAGTCCCTACACCGGCCAAACGGGGCCCAGCCATCCGTATGCCATGTACCCTCAGGGAACGACAGTAGCGCGTACCTCCTCTGTATCGTCCTCATCAACCGTTCGTCCCATTGAACGGCCACAGGTCTCTGCGCCTCCCCCGCAACATCCGTATATGCTATATTCACAAAACACCGTTCCAGAAGAAGTCTTATCGGAGCCCACTCCGAACCCCTCGATAATTCCACTTGGTTTCCCAGGACGTGGTCACGTCTTTCAACACACTCCAGGGAATGGTCCCGATGAGGTTGGAGATATCGTCGGACCCGACGGTCACACCGAGCAATTGCCACCGTATTCACGTTACCCTGAGAGCCTCCCCCCGAAACAGGGATTTGGGGATGACCTTGGAGTGCCTACTACTGGAGTTCCTGGCGCGCCCGATGGAGTACCCATATCCCAAGAGTCGGGAGTATCTGCACAGACACTCCTGGTTAACCAAGCAAATGCCGCGGCTGGGATTAATGCGAGTGCTACGACTCAGAATCAAACCACGGTTGCCGATGACGCAGGCGGCGGCTTCAAAGAAAAGCTGGCTGAGAAAGGCAAAAAGAAGTTGTGTTGCGGTGTGCCGATTTGGATGTTTCTCCTTGTTGCGGTTGTCCTGGTCCTAGGAGGTGTAATTGGCGGCGTGATCGGTGGTCTCTTGGGCTCACAGAAAGGCCGAAGTGACGCTACACGTGAGATGGAGACAGGTTCGAACGATAGACCGTAAGTGAATCTTACCTTGCCAACTTGATTGAAAATTTCTCTTCTTCCAGTTGCCTCTGTGCAGCTCGAGAAGTTTCGGACTGACGGCTAATTAGTATGATAACGGTCACTGCTACCCCCAGTCCTATTCTAGATGCCATCCCAATAAACTTAGATCAACTCTCTGGCGAATTGCTGCCCTTACCAACAGGCAACGACTTCGTGTTTCCCGCTAACACGATCACTGGGCAGTCAAACTCCTGTATAAACGATACAAAGTTTTCCAACGCATGGCAATGTGTGTCCACAGGGTTATGGCGGTTTGGCATTCAGTCGTCTGATAATATGACCACCATCGCCTTACGGAACTACCAGACTGACGGCTCCATGTTGTACGGAGCCCAGCGTCCAATCCTGCAGTACACCAATTTCTCCTTACAATTGGCACGGGATGCAACTATGATGTCTCTTGGTCCTGCGTTGTTTTTCTTTACACCTTTTGATAAACTGGTCCTCATCCCAGAAAAAGACTTCCCCATAATATCCTCTCGCGGGGCTGTCTATGAATCTGATATTTTGCGACGCTCATCGCCCCCAATTCAAGATGCGATTGCCAAAGCTGGCGACAGACCGTGGTTTTGTTGGTGGAATACCACCCTTCTTGAAGGGTTTATATATCTCAACCAGACAACATCCTCTTCCGTGTCCTTGAATACGACGGGAACTACAACAGAGGCACCATCTCGGACATCTAAAGCCGTGCCCGAGACGACACCTTCCACCACATCAGCACCATTACCGCGAGAGGCACAATCCTCCTTCTATCTCCGGCCTGTTAGATTCGAAGAGAAGCGGTTTGCACGGCGTGACACGCCCCCTTACTGCGAGCAAAGGCAAATTTTGGACAATGGTCACATAAGCCCGCCGCTTGCTACTGCAATCGTCATTGAGGAATTAGATACGGCTGAAGGACCGGGGATCACTGGGCCTTATCCCGGGTTAGGCTATGCCAAAAGAGCAGATAAAGGTAATGTTTGTTATTGCCAATGGCTCTATTCATGACGGCAGTGGGCGAGAAAGAAACAATAGGGCATTACGGCGTTGGTATTTTTTTTTCCTTTTCTTTTTTTTTCCTATATATATTGCTGGGGCATCCGTCGTGACTTCCAGGGTTATCGGCGTTGTGTGGGATCGCGATGCGTGTGTTAACCTTTCCAGGTATCGAATTTTTCTTCTTCAGTTCTCTTTTCTGACATCCGTTCATGGCTTCTCGATGTGCATGCCAGGTTCGCCACACATACCCTTTCCTTGCTTGATATTTTGATGCTTCCTGAGAGTTTACAGTGCCTCCTCTCTTGTGTGGATTAATACCCGCCTCGTGCCACCTATATATATATTCAGTTTTCACGCCTTTTGACCGTCCCTGGCTTCGGCTCCTGTTCGTGCCCCTCAAGTATGAGATAAGTCTAACCCGACGGTCGAGCTGCATTTACATCTTACATATATATATTTTCTGTCTGCATATTTATTTTTGGTCCTTTGCATGTATCACTCGTTTTATCCCCTTTTAAACCAGTGAGTGTGTTCATGTCGTCCCACTGGTATGTTTAGAATGCATCCTTTGAACAGAAATAGCCGTCGAGCGTCAGCCGTACATATCATATTAATGCTTCAGAATGCAACCCCAAGTTGATAAATATTCTCTTTGGAAGGTTAACCGAGATACGTTGGTGGCATAGGAAGTTATCTACTATTTCGTGAGGGGGTCTCCAGGCGATTGATCATAGTATGACATTTTCGACCATTTGCTCGCAAGCTTTCAATTTCCGCTTCATTAAATGGTCAGAACTCTTCGAAACCTGGAATTTGAATGCATCACCGTGTCATTCAGAAAGGCTCTTCAGATCAAGCCCTGATGGAAGAGATTATCGGGTCACCCTTTGACCCGTTTTATGTCGAGGGAGTAGTTCGTTAATCTATTGGTCTGCACCTAAATAAATAAAATAAAATAAAATGGATAAAAAAAATAAAGGGGTCGCGTGCAATAGGTATGGAGAAGGGAGGTACCCTGAAGTACGGCCCTAACTTAACAGTTCATGTTTACGCTGAGTCATCCATCGTGCCAAAACGCTGACAGACATGCTCCCCAAACAGTATGGCGGTTCAAAAATTGATATGCCGTTCGCCCCAAGCTCAAGGTTCCTTGCAAACCTTGGAATTTTAGAAAAACTAGAAGTGGTAGTAGTAGCCCCTGAGGCGAGTCCCATCTTGATAATCTTCCCAACATTCATTTTATTTTTCTCCCTTGGGCCTACCCATTACATCATACCCACACTACGTCATCAACACCACCCTCTACCCAGCTGGGCAGGAGACCATGATCAAGCTGTTTCGTGGGTCCCTTTTGCGAACTCAGGGTTAAAAAATTACCCTCTATGTAAAGAAATATCTAGCTTTCACAAATTATATCTCTTTGATCGGAATAAGATCTCCAAAGGAATTCTTGTGTTGCACAGTCCAAAAACTACCACAAAAGTAAAATATTGAAACCAGATACTAGTTGATCTCAGCAATTATCAGAATCGTCCATTGAATCCGTATATAGCACCCAAGGCCGCAAATATATCGCAGAACAGGACAACTAACGCCAGTCATGTCGAGATGCTGCCGTGTCACAACGTCCGTGCGAGGCCGAAATGCTCGAATTTGGGCATCATCCCGGCCTGAAATGACAGCATGGTGGAAGGAGCCGAATCTCCAGCAGCCGCTGGCGGCTGTGAGGAGCGTTCAATCAGAATCAGCAAGTGGAGGACAGAGACGATCCGAAAAAGGTACGCGTTTATAATTGCATATGTCGTAGGGCATGGAGTTGTTTTTAACGTGTCTAAAACGAAACGGGAGCGACAGAAGAAGACACACATTATCACCGCCAACACCAGCCCACGCCCGACACTAACGAGCCCGACTCCTTCTCTGCGGAATTCGAGAGTCGAATCCCGTCCAACAAGGCTCGTCCTGCGCTTAGTGAAGAGTTTCAACACAGTGGGATGGACGCAAGGCACCCCAAGAGGCCAACGAATGGGGAACTGTCGCCTGAGGAACTGAAGCGGCGAGAAGAGGAGAGCAAAAATGTTCGGAAGCACAATGAGGAGATGGAAAAAAGGTACGATAGGGCATTTAGTCAGATTTCACAGGAGGGAGAGTATACGGCGTTGGATACTGAGATGGAGAAAGGCCATCCAAAGGGGGAGTGAGAGAATGGTTGTTGGAGACGACGTAAATGTGCATGAGGACATCGAAGAATATTTTCTCACTTCTCGACGTCAATATTCAAGCCACGGGAATGAAAAGATCAAACTCGGCAGGAGTCAAAAAAAAAAAAACCTTTTTTTATATCTCCAGCTCCTGTGATGAAATGTGACAAGAGGTCTTGAGATGTACGCGGCAACTTGTGTAAATCATTTCGTCCATTCTATGTTAACACATTTGAGCAGGTTTCACACTTGTTTCATCTGTGACCTTTTGACAGTAAAGTACTTTACAAAAAGTACCTTGCATGGGAGCGTGACAATTAGTTTTCAGGTCTTTTGGATCCAATGGGTATCTTGACGTTAAGAGTGACCAGTTCTCGACACTGGTGTATAACACACGGTTCAGCAGAGATTGTGCCACCGGCCAGGTAGTCGATCAAGGTGAGCCCTATTCTGCCAGCAGAGCAGGACTATGTCAGCTTGAAGAGCGAAGTAGCGGCGTTCGTTCTGATGCTGGACGATCCTCGGTATCGGCGAGATTTCCAGCATCAGTGGAGTCATCCCATATGTGCGACTGACGATCTGTGTCCAAATCAGCGGCGCCTTTTTGCGGATTGATATACTCGTAGTAAATCGCCATAAGAAGCACTATGCCTTGCATCGACGCAGTCAGAAGGAAAAGGCCCCAGGTGCTCCACCCCTCAGGTCCAAGCCGCGCTGCCAATGAGGTTGCCCAGATAAAACCTCCAGGTGTTTGCATGCACATCATCGGAATACTTAGGCTCCCAGCACATTTTAAACGGAATGTTGTATATATTTGCGGAAAGTATTGGATCGAAGTGAGGATTGCTGCCATGATACCCAGGACATTGGCCGCAAGTTGGCGGAAGGATGGATAGGCAACTACAACAGTGAGGGAGAATATCGTCGTCACAATTGCATGAAAAATGCATGTCGCAACAACAATAATGGCGGTGCGGAAGCTCGGTATCTCAGATGCGGCTTTGGAGACGTGCATGGGAGTCGCGCGTGGAAAGTAGAGGATAAACAATATGAGGCTTTTAAATCCATTGACGTCAGTCCCACCTTCGTAAAAATGCCGTAAAGTGGCACGTTCAAAGCAGATGACGTTGCAGAGCGGGTTCACTGAATGTCTTCGTAACTCACATTATTGCAAAGCTGAGCGCCTGGGTGCCAATTTGAAGAATTCCCAGCAGGGCCGCAAAACAAGAAAACCCATTTATCTCCTTACAACATGTTATGTCGTTGGCACTTCTTGGAAGTACGAGGATATTTGCGAAAGCTGAGGCGCCTGCTGTTGTCCCCAACAGCACAAAGTAAGGGGAGATACCGAACGAGCTGCGCAGAGCAATGATTCGGTAGTGTTGAGGTAAGTAGGACACTAGTATACCGAGAAGAATAACACTAAATAAAAACGAGCTGGTTAGACCTGTAAATAATGACTAAAAAGGTAGTGACCTTACATGGAGAAGCAGAAGTTGGTGACGCTGGGAGACGCCAGCTCTTTGCAATGTTCATCCATAGGAGTATTCAACCACGAAGCGGCTGCAGGCAGTTTCAAGAATTCAGATATTGGATGGCATAAAAATCTTACATCGTAAATGCCATCTGTTCCATAAATATATCCTACCTCTTAACAAAAAAGAAAAGTAGTGGTTTCTTCCATGTGATACTATTCAACTGTCTTCCAACTGGGTGAGGTTGGGGTTGGGACCTAAATCAGATACCTTCGTCGTTCGAGAAGCCACCCGACCTACAGACCGTAAGTCACCTGATTAAACATTTACGCTAACCTCCTTGGATTTAGCGCCCGAGGATCCCCATCTCCGCCAGTCTTCATCACATGCGGTGATCAAGCTAGTAAAGAAATTCTTCAATAGCACTCGATTGTCTGCAAGGGGAAATAAAACCACAAAACAAGACCAAGATATGGCCGAACTCCGCGACATTGACTTGAACATGCTTGCCCGTGTCCCAGTTCTGATGGATCTGCCGAGGCCTTGAGTCGGCGCTCAGACCTGGAACAAACTCCTGCCCTACGTCACACAACACGTCATAACAAACAACAAGCTCCCTCTCGACATACATATGCTTCGCAGGACGCTTTCACTGTGCTCACTGAACTAACTTGGAGATGAGAAGCAGTTTTCAGAACTAATCATATGAGCAGCAAAGCGTGCTCGCTTTGCCTTTTCCCTTTGACTTCGGTGCTTTCATCTCTTTTATTCAGCTTAGTCTCTCAGTTTGCATCAAACACCTGAGGTGGCAGCTTATCGGAGAAAATAAGAGTCATCATGAAACTGTTCATAAAAGCATTTGTCTTTGCCCTTGCAGCAACTGAGGTTGTGGGCTCGAATTGGCTATCCAGAGCTGGTATTGTCGATCCACAGACTCCTGATTCACGAGTCCTTCCTGAGCCGGGTTAGCTCAGACAGCCCTACTCGGAGCTATCCCCTTCGACATTGCTTCGCAAAAAAACATGACCCTTTTAGCTAATCACTGTCTTCTTACAGTTTACAATCGCTACCATGAATCTGAGTTGGAACGCTGGCTATCTGACCATGGTATATTGGGTTCTTCGCTGTCGTTGGCACCAACATTCTACTGACTTTCCGGGTCAGATATACCTTACCCAAAGCCCGCGACTCGTAAGGACCTCGAGAATTTAGTCAAGGAAAACTGGCATACCTACGTCCAGCCCTCCATTGCTTATGCTACGGATGGCGTCTCAGACTCCTGGGACAGTGCAAAGAACTGGATTTTTGACACGTATGTTGTGGCAAACGGGCGGTTGCGGAAGCGGGCTTAGAAAGGCTTCTTGCTAACACTAAAGTGTATGTAGTTGGAGCGATTCGCAACTGAAGGCTTTTCTTGATCGACATGGAATACCCTGTCCCCAGCCGAGGCAGCGAGATACTCTCCTGGCCAAGGTCCGAGAGAGTTACGAGTCTATTGCGCAGAAAATGGGACAAACCGCACTATACCCAGGAAATTGGCTCTATGAACACTGGTCTGACTCTGATCTCAAAGAGTTCCTTGACAGCCGCGGATATCAAGTACCACAACCTACAACTCGCGACAAACTAATCGCTGCTGTGCGCCGAAATTCTCGGCGTGCTAGCTTGGAAGCACAGAAGGCTAGCGCAGCTTTTTCATCTTCTATAGCCGCAGCACAGGAAACTTTGACCGAGGCCCTTTTCAATGCTTGGAGTGAATCTGATTTTAAAAAGTTCTTTGATGAGCATGGCATCAAGGTCCCCCAAGGCTCGACACGGAACGAAATGATAGCGCTAGCCAGAAAACACCGTGCATCATTGTTAGACAAGCCGACGTCATCCCTCGCTTCAGGATTTGGAGCTGCTACGTCCAAAGCTGGAAACGAATTCGCACGAGCGACGGAGGATGCGCAGATGAAGATGGATGATTTGTTCAACTCCGCCATTAATCAGTGGTCTGACTCTCGTCTTAAGGCTTACCTCGATGCTCGTGGTGTACCTGTTCCCCAAGGCACAAAGCGCGACGAGCTTCTTGCGAAAGTGAGACTTCATCGTCACAAGGCTTCCACGGGGTATTCAGCGTGGACATTCGACACCTGGAGTAAAGAAAACCTTGGGTAAATTCACCCCGTCTGACTTTATCCTTTTGTCACTTACTGACAAGTTGGCTTTCGCAGCAAGTACTTGTCTTCCCAGCACAAAAAAGCAATGGACAACGTTGGCTTCACACGAGACGAGCTCCTGAAGCAAGCTCAGGATGCATACGCCCGTGCTTCCAAGGCGGGCGGCTCTAACTACGCTTCAGTGACATCTTACTTGGCTTCTGCAACTGATGCAGTTAAGGATACGAGTTTCAGAGACTGGTCCAGATCAGACCTGGAAAACTATCTTAAATCTTTTGGACTAAAGTCTACCGAATCTGATATTGATAAGCTGCGGGCCGAAGCTCAACGTCATGCCAATCTCTTCCGCTACGGAACAGCACAGCCCGAGGCCACAATGTTATCTCGATTACAAAGCGCTGGTCAATGGGTTTGGGATCAGCTGAAAATTGGTGCACTAAGTGGGAGAGCTGAAGGACAGAAGGCTGCCGAAGCCGCGAAGTCAAAGGCTTCTCAGGCAACCCAGAAGGCATCTGATGAGCTTTGAGCCTTTTCATGAATTTTTTTATGGGATGTCGTTGGGCCATGTTTCGCCATCGCTCTCGGTATATGGTGCAACAACCTCGCCTCTACTTACGACCATGTGTGACGACCAGGTGGAACGAGCAGAGCATGACCCATGATGTGTTGCTTTTATTTTTGTTTTTTTATTAATATCTTGTTTGAACTTCAATGACCTATGTGTAAGCAACCTACGTGTCTAATATAAAAGTAGCTCAAGCCTTACTGCCTTTTTGCCCATTTCGTTTCTATGCTTAAGCATATTGAAAGATATACGATAGATCTAGGAGCATGACGAGGTACCTGAGGACGCTGTGAGAGGTTCCGCATATTACAAGTAATTGTAACGCTCAAAATCGTTTTATGGGCCCAAAAATGCGCTCAGGTCACTGGAAAAAGACGGACTTGAACCTTTTGAGAACCTATCTCGAGCCCTAATGCAAAGGCCCTCTCTCTGGGGCCAAGGCCACTTCTCAGGGGCTTGGAGAACGGCTGTACCTGAGAGTTCAGCAGACTTTATTTGGGAGCTTCCGGGTCTCCCTCGGCGACAAGTTTCCCGACGACGAGGTACTTCTCCAAGAACCTTTCCTCCCAGCCCCGAAGATTCTCCAATTGTTCTTCGTTTAGGTCCTTCAGGTCATCCAACGGACCGTGAAGGTCTTTCGTCAGCATTTCCTCGTCGAAGCTCTGGCATGCCAGGCCGCGTGTGGCATCTCTGCCTGCAAAGTTTGCGTACGGACCGCCCTGGAAACAAACCCCGTTCAGAAAGCTGGATTATAACGTGTCTGAAAGCTCTGTTATCTGAGACGTACCGGACCGTAGAAATTTCTCCCAGGTGTTACGTCAAACACTCGTCCCCGCACCGCCAAATACACAGGTGCTCCGTCTTTGCCATTGTACGGAAGAAGAGTCACAGGTGTGAAAGTGCGGAAGACGACGGGGTCTGGGCCTTTTGGTAGCGTCACTTGCGTTTTGGGGCGAAATTGCATGTAAACCAGAACAGCGAACAGCGACGCGAGGACAAAGTTTATTGGGGTGGCTATGGAAGCCCTAGACGAGCAAAGATATCAGCATCACTGTGTACGACAACTCCGCCTAGACCCGCAGAGATTGGAGAACAGTATCCAGCTGAATGGCTTTGCTTACACTTCTGAGGCTGAAGTATTGGGGGCGGAGTTAGCATTGGATCCCATGTCGCGTCATTGGATAATCACGCACCTGGCTCCATGTTCAATCAGTTCAGAGCTAACACGAAGTAGGACCAAGATTCTTCTTCCAGGCCCACGAAACAAGCAGAATTGTCAAGCTGCTTTTGATGGTGGACGTGTTCCACACTATTAGAAGCTGGGTGAGGACGACGTATGAGGTGCAGTAACACCACGTCAGATTTGCTTGGACCGTAACCGATGATGCAAGATCGGCAATTATTTTGCCTGGGGCTGCCGCCTTTGCACTGCCAGACATGAAACGCCCTAACGGCCTGTTTGGGAGATGTGAGTGAAATTGAGGAAGGATTAGGGTCGTTAAGTGGCATGGGGAGGGGGGAGGAAAACTTCACAATCTTCGCGTCCTGTTCAATCCTCTTCGTTTATGATCATTTACATCCATTCCTTTTCTCTTGGTTCACCCTGGATGGTGGACAACTTGTTTACCTTTTCCAGTTCATCACTGGTTTGTGAGCAAGCCATCGGTTGGATGCTCGTATTTGTTCAATGCATGACAGTTTATTGCAGTGGTTTTTTCACTTGCACTACTCTGTTCATAGTCACAGCTGAGTGACTCTATCTGATTGTACTCCCAAGCAGCTTTTAACACCTAATCACTCTGTTTGTTCCACAGTTTCCATTCATACCTCTAACTGTTACTGGAAATCTTGCCTGTGTTATTCCCTCTCTGTGGCAAGCTCCTTTAAACTGTCACCTGAGGCTGCATAGTCAGTCAATGACAGATCCACTTCCACGCCGTGTCAAGTCAATGACAATACACCCACTTACTTGAAAGCACTTTGGCCAGTGGATTCGATATGTGGAAGAGATCCGACCGATCGCACAAGGACCCTACTTTTATGAGGCAGGATGTCTATTCCGGATATGGAGCGCAAAGTGAGAGAGTGGTGACTACAGAGGAGAGCATGCCACATCTGTAGGGACAGTTCTTTGACCAGAGATCTCTTCGTTTTCTAAGCATTGGCACCTAGAACCTAACAGTTTTTGAGATAGTTCTCCGCAATCAGATATCCCACCTCAGCCACGTGTTGCCTCGTCTATTTACTCCAAGAGAGATACCTTTGTTGATGGACCAAGCTATGGAAGCTTGTTGGACCACTATCAAGTGGCTCCGCGCGAGTCTCAGTACACGGATGTCTCCCCACCAATATCTCCGATTCATGGACCTCATGTGGTTGCAGATGACAGTCCAGACGTCTCTCCTATCGATGAAAGTCCAGGACTATTTGACCGTGTCCCTATGGTGGTGGAACAGTCTGAACACACTCTCCCTGTGCAAAAAAAGTCCATCCAAGGAATTCCAACTGGACGGCCAACGGGTGCGACCCAAGAAACACTCCAAGCTCAGAACCGTTTCGCCTCCATTCCTTCACACCTCGCAAGACAAGGTAACTTTGTTGGAGAGCCTGCATCTGGCGAGAGAGGTATAGTAGCATTGGCGTCCGCCGAAAGATCACACATTCCGACAAAGTCGTCGCTACCAAAACCGCAGTTTAAATTGAAACTGAGCAATCCAGCCAGAAAGCTTCTAGAAATCAGGCGTCATCACAATATAGATGATCCCGCCTCTGCACCCCCTCCTCGAGAGCCATGGAAAGGCCCAAGTGGGAGATCCGTTACTATAGACCCGATCCAGGAAAGGAGGACTCAGAGAGTACAGCCACCGATGATGTCCACGCCCCCCGTTGCTAAAGAGAAGTCAGGCCTGCAGATGACTTCGAATCTGACATCTAGCACCGGGCGAAAGCCAGTACTACCCTCAGGGCCTGGACCTGCAAGCAGTGATGAGACGATAACACCCCCTGTCCCTCCGAAAGACGACGTGAGAAGCGTGTCTGCCGGGAGCGTAACAAACCAACTTACAGTCTCTCGCACAGACGTGATGCCCAGTAGAAGCAAACCACTTCCGGACCGGCCCAGTACGACATATGATTCACCAGAAGAACAAGAGCCTTCACCAGAATCCGAACTACCTGTGAGAATCCAAAACCTTGTTCTAGACCAACAGCCGACCAGCAGATTCAGCATGACCACCTACGCCACAACTGAGGCAGGGAGTCCACCTGAGACCCCGAACATTAATAAGGATGTTCCACCCCTTCCAGGAAAACTAGGCAAAATTACCTCACGCAAGCCGACTCCTTCAGAGGTACCATCAGATGCCAAGGACCTTCCCCATAGCCCTGAAGTGAAGCATGTCACCAGTCGTATCGAGGCGCTGAAGGCCAAACAGAACGACCTTGCCCGCCGGCGTGGTAACATCAACACGATTATCCATGAGCTCACTCAAGTCATCCAGCCTAGTTCCATCTCATATGATATGGCCACAAGAAGCGAGGTTAAAAAGACCGTGGAGAGCCTTAACAATGAACTGGCAGAGATAAAGAAGGAAGAGCACGAGATAGGCATGAAGTTACTACGGGCTTACAAGAAGTTGGAGAATGAAGACTATTTTGGGGAAACTTCACCGTTATGGGTGAAGAGAGTGGTCAGCTAGATGCCAGCTTGTCAGGTCTCTCCGAGATGGGGATTGGTTTGTTCTATCTTCTCACCGCGTGTACCTTGCCGGACGGGGGATATTCAGACCAGGAATGGTCTACTACATCGAAGCATTGTGTGGTGTCACGTTTTCGCGCGTATAGTTTTCCTTCATATGTACTGGGAAATTGATCAGACAACTCCATGGAAAGACTCTTTCAAATTGGCCATAGCTATTTTCATAGTTGTTTCGAGTCAGAGAGTGATTCAGAAACCTTAAATAAGCCAACGCCAATCGCTTAAGGGGTATTCCGTAAAGGTCACGTCCACAATGGCTGCTTATCTAAATCAGTGGGAAGTTGAGCTCGAGCGAAGCGCAGCCCAGTTAAAGTTCGTTTCTATAGCGTAAGTCATGTACTCGTCGCCGAAGGCAGAGGAATTTTCCGTCGGTAAGGGAAGAACGGTGCTTGGAGAGATGCTGGCACCTGACGTCTATTTCTTTCCGGACTTCTTGATTCCCTGCTGTCCAGTGTTCAGAGGGCCTTTGCCCTTAGCTTTCTCCAACAACTCCTTTTTCGCCTTGGCCTCTGTTGTAGGAGTCGATCACCGTCAGCGGGGTAATCAAGGACAACATCATAACGTCATACAGAGCGGACAGAACTATGGTCTGAGGGACTCGGGCGAAACGAGTGAAGAACAAAGTTACTTACCAGCCTTCTGCCTCTCTCTGAACGCTATGTCCTCCTCGTCAAGTTCCTTTTTCTCTTTCTTCGGGGCTTTAAGGGGCTTAAGCTTGCCGCCTAAACAGAGAGTTAGAATTAAAGCGTTCCATGTGGGAGAAGTGTCAGATACCAACCTTCTCGACTTTGACCACCCATGATTTCTTAGTGATAAGCGTGCCGCAAAAAGCCGGAGGATACTTGACGAGGAAAACTCTGATGCTTGTGTGAGATAGTTGTGATGATAGACAGCATGCTGGAGATTCCACGAAAATTGAATCCTTTGACGCTATTCCTATTTAGGTTGGGGTGTCGAGGTTAATCCAACACTTGAGGATGACTCCCAGTTTCCAACGTTCTGGCAAGGAAGGCGAGGCTTATCTTTCTGTCACCCCAACCCCCAAAGTCCATTGCTGTTTTCCCATCACTGTGCTTGTTGTCTATTTCCTTCATTTACAGTCTGCTCATCACACCATAAAGCAGATGCGTCTCAAGGATAGCCAGGCAGGGAGGCACATCTAGCCGGGTTGGATATTCACCATTACCCAAGCCAAAATAGTAATTGTCAAGAAGTCCTGTGCTAACCGAAGCCTCTGAACAACTTAAGCTCCTCTCGGCCTATCTATTCCGGTCCGAACTCTTTAGCACAACTTAC
The DNA here is from genome assembly GCA_900128795.2 of Malbranchea cinnamomea. Classification (NCBI taxonomy): domain Eukaryota; kingdom Fungi; phylum Ascomycota; class Eurotiomycetes; order Onygenales; family Malbrancheaceae; genus Malbranchea; species Malbranchea cinnamomea. Next base: position 24,216 of record FQSS02000250.1, read on the forward strand.
AAAGAGTTTACCTCCGTCATGATGGCATCGCGACGGTCGAGATCTCCATCGAGCCCTTCAGAGGGTGAGATAATCGAATCAGGTTCGGATACGAAGGCAACTACGTCGCAGACCTCTTTCAATGACATCCACGTTAACCGTAACCCCAGAACCGATACTCGCGCCTCTACCAAATCTCCCGACTCCAGGGAAAGGTCGTTCCGTCGTGACAGGACTAGGTCTCGATCGCCATACAGCAGACGTTCACGAGGCGAAAAGCGAAGACGGGATGATGATTATGATTACGACAGAGGCGGTCGGAGACGTTTAGGTCCTAGATATGATAGCAGGTACTACGGTAGACCCGACTCACGTCGGAATCATCGGTCTTATTATGACCACGACCGGAGCGAGAACTACGAACGCAATCTTCAGTACAACGATGACTATGACCGGCGTTCAGACAAATGGCCGAGAAAAAGGAGTAGATCACCTTTTAGGGATCCTAGAAAACCAAGGCGTTATTCGGGTGGGGAGGATAGTGATAGAGCGTCGTTGGAGAGGAGAACCTCTAGAGAACAGTCAGTGAGCGAACGGGGAAAGCCCTCTGATGTCGCTCAAAGTTCAAAGCAAGAGGCTGAATATCGAGAAAACCAGGTACAGCAGGTTACTTCTGTTACTGACTCCAGTGCTCCAACTGAGTACGTCACCCTTGCCGTTCCCCAATCCGTCCATTCAAATTGAGGTGTTGTGCTGATTCGCTCATTCTCTTGTTCAAACAGTGCTGCTCCTCCTGACAACCAAATGGAAGACAGGCTCTCCCCTGAGCCCGTTGACGAAGCTGCTCTAATTGAAGAGCGTCGGAGGCGCCGTGAGGCTATTAAGGCGAAGTTTCGTGATCAAGCAGCACAACCTCACCCACAGGTTGCGAAGCTTGGAATTGAGACGGACTCTGCTGTGGAAACGCCTTCGAACGATGCTGTAAAAACTGGTATTCAAGGTACATTTGGCTCTATTAGAACGTTGCCTGCTGTGGAACATAGCTAACAAGGGACATCTCGGTACAGGCGCGGTCAGGGATGCGACTGCGGACACACCTGGCGGGTCCTCTGGTGCTCAAACACCCGCTGACTTAAACGTAACAAAAGACGAGGATCTTGCCAACACTGATGTGCAGAAAAGGATGGATGTCGACAAGGAGGAACCATCTGCTGCCGATTACGATCCAACGAGAGATATGAAAGAAGACAAATTGAAACATGATAGGCGGCATTTTGGAGATGAACTTTCGTCTGGTGCTTACGATGAAACGAAGCCAGCCAAACAAAACCTACTTGTCCCGGAACCAACTGTGGAAAATCCAACCCACATGGAAGCTAAGGACCCTTATGACATGTTTGCTGAAGATGGCGACGATATGTTTGCTGAGGAGATGCCTGCCTTGAGCAGGGGGACAGATGGGCCCCAGAAGGTTACGAAGCCCGTCACCACTCAGCCTCAGGAGCTCGATATGAGTATGATGGACAACTGGGACGACCCAGAAGGTTACTACAATGTTATGCTGGGTGAGTTGATCAACGGTCGATATCATGTCCAACAAAATCTCGGGAAGGGAATGTTCTCGTCAGTTGTACGAGCAATGGACTCGAAAACCGGGAATCTCGTTGCCATCAAGATTATTCGGAACAACGATACCATGCGGAAGGCCGGAGTAAAAGAGATTGAAATTCTCCAGCAGCTGCGTGCCGCAGACCCCGACGACAAAAAGCATGTGATTAAGTTCGAGAGACAGTTTGATCACAAAGGTCATCTGTGCATGGTTTTTGAGAACCTCAGCATGAACCTACGAGAAGTTCTTAAGAAGTTTGGTCGGGATGTTGGTCTTAACCTACGGGCTATACGGGCGTATGCGCAACAAATTTTCCTCGGACTCAGTCTTCTTCGCAAATGCAATATTTTACACGCTGACCTTAAACCCGACAATCTTCTTGTCAACGAAAACCGAAATATCTTGAAAGTGTGTGACCTTGGTTCAGCATCTCCAGCCTCTGAAAACGAGATCACTCCTTACCTCGTCAGCCGATTTTATCGCGCTCCCGAGATCATCCTTGGCATTCCATATGATTATGCCATTGACGTCTGGTCAATTGGCTGTACTCTCTTCGAGCTTTATTCCGGGAAGATCTTATTTACAGGTCGCACAAACAATCAAATGCTGCGGTCGATCATGGAATGCCGGGGTAAATTCCCATCAAAACTTCTTCGCCGTGGTATGCTCACACATCTCCATTTTGACGATATGCTCAACTTTCGAAGTGTCGAAGAGGACAAGGTAACCGGTCGGATGGTGACAAAGATTATTGACTTCAAAAAACCGACTCGCGATTTGAAGACACGATTGATAGGCAAGGGGACCCGAATGAGCGATGCGGAAACCAAAGAGCTCAACTTATTCGTTGATCTATTAGACCGATGCTTGAACCTTAATCCTGAGAAAAGGTGCACTCCTTCTGAGGCGTTGAGGCATCCGTTTATTGCAAGGCCAAAAGCATAATCTGGCATTTTTTGCAGGAGTAATGGCTGGCCCAGGGGGGTGGGCCAGCAGCAACGGAACATGTATATCAAAGTTTGCATGGTATAGAAAGGCTTATTTGATTTGCCGGTGCATCTCGCACTCCACAATGATGAGACCTTAGAGATGACTGACGAGGGACTTGTTGGTTGGGATGTGTTTCAGAAGAGATTCATTAGCCCTTACAAACATCCTTGGGTGAAGTGAGAACAATCTTGCACAGCCATTTGGTGCAACGTTGCTCGGGAATTTATCGGGTAAGGCGCTTTTTCTGTTCATCAGGTGGGCAGAATCTCGGCATGACCTGTGACTTATCATGGCAAGGAGGTGAAAGGAAGCAATGGAACTAGAAGAAACCAGTAATTCTTAAAGTTGTTTTCCAAATCTAGGTAGCTAAGAGTCTCAGGAAGTGGAAAACTGATAAATATTCTACTTTTATTGTCACATTTCCAAACGAAGCAGGTCATCCCAACATCACTGTATCACAACAACTGAGACTGATATAGATCCACGTTTCTTTTCTTATATTGAGTCTCAGGAGCTCCGATCAACCCCAGCAACGTGGATATACCCATCTAGATTGCCCTCGCGGTGTCTTCTAGCTGGTATATTCAAGGTTGGCACGCGGTCAAGAGTAGCTTGAGGCGGAGAAGCCGGTCATTCCCATGCACCAGTTGTTTGGACTGCAAAATCCAGAAACATAAATCATAGCATGCCACTGGGCTTCTCTCGTTCCACAACGATTCGGATTGAGATCAACGTGTTTCCGACATCAACACGGCCAAAATTCATTTTCGCAAAGCATATGTCAGTTGACGATAGTATCTAAGAAAGTAAAGAATATCAGGAGGCTGCCTTTCGTAGACTGTGGACGAGTCAAATAGGCCAAGGAACGGGCATCAGGGCAGCCAGCCACATTTTTTTTTTCAGGACATATCTGCTGCACCAGATGCCTCCCGGAATGTTTGGCCCTGATATCAAGTACTGGGATCGGCGGCTGGGAAAGGAATGCTACAATGGAGTCATGAAAAGCTTTGCTATGCCGGGCACGAAGGCGGCGGACTTTAAGGCCATTCGACCGGGAGAGACCATAGTGTAGTATTCCTTACTGCGGCAAAAATGGTGAGTTGTGCCTTGTACAGGTAGAACGCCTTTTCCTATGTTGTGCAAGGTCGAACTGCAGTCTCAATGCGCATATTCTGAGAAGCAGTCCTCTCCAAAAAGCACTTCAGAGTTCCAACGGGAAGACATCAGTTTCTTTTCTCACTGTCCAACTCTCAATCAGGTAGTGTATATAGAGGTTACACAATGGAGTAGGATGGAGCCCAGTCTCCTCTCATCAGTGGCTTTCTTTATTGGGAGGCGGGCGGCACAATGTTCGCAAGCAAGGAATTCTTGGGTATCACCCCTTTTTT
>FQSS02000677.1:16073-28667 GCA_900128795.2 Malbranchea cinnamomea
TTTTGGCCGTGTCGCCTAGTGTGAAGCGGGGGATCTTCACACTTGCCAGTGTTTGGGTGTCACTCGCTACCGTCTTCATAGCAACTCACGCAATTCTATGCTCCGTTGCTACTCTTTGTCTTTTGTTTCCACCTTATTGTTTTGAGGTACATCTGCTGCTCGACGCACACAATCTCTCCTATTGTAGTCTATTTGCTGCTTGCCCTACGCCATCAATCGCTATTGCTGAATGACAGTGCAATCAGTGCCATGGACGCTCCCCAGATGGTTCTGAAACACACTCACACATTCTCTCTCTGGTATGTTCCACTGTCTGCAGCTTGTTTCTGCTGCTCTTTGTTCTTCTTTCTCCCACTTTGCATCCGTGTGGGAAGACTGACCCAGAGTAGAGTTCCTACTTCTCGACCTACGCAACTATGGACCATAGACATCGAAATCTCAACAACGAGGCCCTAGATCCTCCGCAGACTCGATTGCCTCTTTCCTCTCCCCTCGTTGAAGATGCTGCCCACCAGTTCGGTGTGCCCAGCAATCCCTTCGAGTCTCCCGATGACCGCAACAATGAAACTACTCATGACATCCCGGAGGAGCCGCACTTTGAATCTCGGTGGTCTACCGACTCCGGCTCTGCGATACACGGGGGCAGGTGGAGCGCCACGAAGCGGCTAGCAAGGGCCTCTACGAAGAAGCAGCGAAAGGCCCGTCCTGGCTTGAATCTAGTAACGAACTTTGCGTCTTCGGGTCATGCGGCTGCATCAAAACGGAGATCTGAGGGCTCGCAGCATCGGTCGAGAGACCCAACGTTCTTCGACTGGAATGATCTTAGGACCCTCTCTCGGGCAAAGGACCAGTCCAAGGTGAAAAAGGATAGCAGGAAAATCTCCAGCTGGAAGCGAGCCTCGAGGAAAGGATATGAAGAGCTTACAGATGAGCCCCACGAAATTCGAACGAAGAAAAAGATCCAAGAGCTCTCACCGTCAGATCGACCAATCGTGATTGGTATGAGAGTACCTCGCGATTCGGTAGACGTAGCAGAAGCTCGCATCAAGGACAGAGATAAACAGAAGACAAAGCCGGGTGCCTTCCAAGAAGACGCTACTCCGGTCACACCTACTATCGTTATTACACCGGCCGAAGAAAAGTCGGTGGATGCGGAGTGGGAATCCAGCCTAACGGCACTGCGTCCTCCCAGCCCTGCTTCCAGTGTTTACTCGCAACCAACGCCGTCGCTGAGGCCCATCAACAGAACCTCTATACCTCCGGTACCGCCGCTGCCAGATGACCACCGGTTCTTTTCAAAAACTCAAGCGTCCGACGACGTCTTCAGCGACGACAAACGGACCTCCATACGACGACAGCGGGCGCTCTCGATTGGTACAGTCTTCGAGGATGAAAGCAATGCCTCTTCTCCGCACAACCTCCGCCCTCGATCGCTGTCCGACGCTGCCAGGCAACGGCTGTGGAAGGGTCTCAGTCTCGAGACCATCGCAACAAGGCGTCGCTCTCAGGGCTGGTGGACTTATTTACTCTCTCCCCTGCTTTCTCGATCCAACACCATTGCAAGTCCTCTTAGCGCCAGGAGCCCACCACCTCCTCTTCCATCTGCTGTCTCGACGCAGTGGAGTCTGCTTGATGAGAAACGGCAGCCACCCGAGGTCTCAGCTTTCTCCCCGGACACGCCAGAAAACGACTATAGGGAGAAGTCGGCCAGAAGTGACATCACCCGCTGGCCAGAGTGGCGCAGTGAACGGGGAGATGCCGTGTCCGCCTCGCCAGAGTGCATGTCGGAGCGCAAGTTTTCACCATCCTCCCCAGCGTCCTCATCCCGGACCATTCCATTCGTGATGTCGAGTCCAGTGACGCGCGCCACGGCTCAACACTGTCATGCTTGCAACAATGATTACAACAACAGAGCACCTTACTCTGGGTCCATCGGCCACACTTGTGCGGCCAGCAATATTCTCGCGCAAAGCACATCATCTCCATCCAGTGGCAACACTAGCACTATCCAGGGCCCTCTGACCAGTATCAATCAAAACACTAATAATCCCTTCTTTCAGCGTTTCGTGGAGAGTCTGAGGAACGGAAATGCCATGCGACCACGACCTGACTCCACATCAACGACATTCGAGGACGAGCCTGATATCTCGCCAACTGTCCGCGTAGCGAACGTTGCACCGCTACTACGTGCCGATCAGGCAAGCCCAATCCCGGCAAGATTTCCTTTGGAATGCACGCGCGAAAAGGCCGCCACTCCAGCAGGAGTTGACATGTCAGCTGGCGAGAATTCATCCACGATAGATTCATCTGAGCCACGCAGCCAACCTTTCGATTCCTCCTCGCCGCATCGAGACAAGCCTGTTCCTCGTTACAAAGCGATTTTCCCGCCAGATTCATGGGCACACATACAGCAGCCGCATTCTCCGGGCCCAATCACGCCAGGGGCGCATCACATCATCTCCGGTCCAGGTGGCTATCTCATGTCCGAGAACCCTCAACGACCTCCTCCAGTACATCTCCCTGTCAACCGCGCTCATTCGGAACGGAGCGATTCATCCTCTAGTTTTGGAGCCTGTATACCAGCAGTACAGACCCATACCGATATCTCGGCGTCGAGTAAGCTAAAACGCCACAAATACGAAGCGGGGCATACATCTCAGAAGACGAAGACCACCAACCTCTGGATTGGAGGCTGCTTTGGCGACAGAGGGCACAAGCGTCGGATTTCTGACGCGAGTGATTTTTCTGCCACTACAACGGGCCGTGGAAAGCGGAAGAGATGGTGCATTCTTATCACTGTGCTGCTCATTATCCTTATAATCATTCTGGCCACTGTGCTGCCTATCATTCTCGTTGGCAAAGGCAGCGGAGGAGAGGGAAGGGAAGGGGAACAAGGCGATAGAGCCGAGGACAGCGGGGTTGGCAATGCCCGCGATGACACCAATGGTGAAAATGACGGAAATGATGATAAAGGAGGGGGACATGAACCAGTGGACTCCAGATGGCTGAATCTCACAGGATACCCTCCCATGCCCACTGGGATATCGACTATTGCAGGACCGCAGCTGTTCAACAAAAAATCGGGCTGTGTGCGTCCAGCCACCATGTGGAGCTGCTCCTTGCCCAAAGAGCTGCACGAGGCGAACGAACCGTACGACGCAGACAGGCCTCTCTTCAAGATTCAGATTGCGTTTCAAAATGGGACTTTTGATCACAGCACCACTGTAGAACCTCCCTCGGGGGAGGTCAAACGCATGTTCAGGGAGATATTTGGTGCTCAACGGCGATTCAAAAGGGCTCTGATAGATGATGCAGACCCACCTCCTCCGAGTCTCCATGATATGGAATTTCTGGGCAATACCACTGATAACATTACTCCTCCGCTGTTTGCTGGCGAGGAGACTCCCTTCTTTGCGTCCTTTTTGTCACCCTATCCAGAAAGGCCATCTCCCACGGTCGAGAGAAGAGCGGCGACACCATCCGCCACTAACCCCTTCCCCAATTTGACCACCATCATCCCACCTCCGGCCCTCGACACTGACGGTACTGCGGCGCCAGCGGTCCTCTACCCGCTTCCCAGATTCCAGCCGATCCGGCTGTATGATCGCGGCCTCCCGACTGAACACTATGGATTCTACACCTACTTCGACAAATCCATTTTCCTCAAATCGACAGACCCACTGGACCCGTCAATCAACGGGGGCGGCAACAACGTCCAAGATGATCTCGACGGCGGGTCGACCAAGTCCGCTGCTCGTGTGATGTGCACCTGGGCTCAAACGCGGTTTCTTGTGAAGATCTGGACTCAGCCAAACCAGGCAGGCATGGTTTTGCTGAACTCTGATGACGATGACACGCCTCTTCCGTCCTCAACTTCTTCAGACCCCGAAGAGAACTTCACCGTACCTGGCTCATTTCCCTACCCCATCTCCCTGATCCTCGACCGACACGGAGGGTCAGAGAAGCAGAAAATGGTGTACTGCTACGGCATGGATGTACGCGGCAATATCGATCAGGACGAGAAGAAGCTTCAGCTCGAGTTCCGCAATGCTGGGGGCACGCTGATCAATCCTGCGAGTGGGATCTTCAATATTACACGCCGGGAGACCGACGAGGAAGGCGTTGGGGATGGCATCGACGGCGGAACGGGAGGCTGTTCGTGCGAGTGGAGGAACTGGGCTGTTGGGTGAACTTACTTTTGTTGTTGTTCGGCTGTGGTTTCTGCCTCTTTCCCTCTTGATGGCTGCCTGGATTTGGAATCGGTAGACGAGCTGAGCTCGGCACTTGTTATGAAGTTCGTGTGCATGATTGGCTTCTCTTTTCTGGGATATACTTCTTTTCTTTTGCTTCTACTTTGCGGATACTATCCTTAGCACCTGCTCCTAGATTTTTGTTGCCCTTGGCGGCCCCTGTTTGGAGTTGTGGTTTGCAGAACGTGCGACTATTTTGGCCTACCAAATATTGGCATTTGCAAAGGATGGAATTTTGTATGTATGTGTACTATGTGGGAAATACCCAGATGAATTCATGTCAATCTACCTCACATTTTCCTTTTTGGTCCGTCCATGGATGCCGTGTGAGGGAGAAGCAGTGAATGGCAACTCAACCACCACTGAGCCTCGGTTCACCATGTCATGGCGCCAAGACACCGACATTTTCAAGTGTCGAACAGCTTTTTTTTTGTTGCAGAGGAAAAGGAGCCAATACCTTTGTTATTATTATATTTTCCGCAGACTATCATACGTTGGCTTTTGGTTCGATCTCTAGTCCGAAGAGCTAACAGGAAGCCTGGGCCTAGGCTTTTAAGGACCGATCGACTTTAGAACCGTTGACTTTCGAGTTTTGGCAAAGAGGTTGCCATGAAGGTTTTTTTCTTTTACCGAAGCATACTCCGTACTTCCAATTGCGCCCCTCCTTGCTCGTGGATATGCTGTGTTACAAGCATCTTCCGGCGCTGACAGCGTCACAAGGCGGAGCTTGAAGCATCGATAACTCTGACCTGCGAAGGGCTGCAGCCCAGGATCCCGGGTTCTGGAGACTTTCAAACTCTAGTCGTGCAAGGGGTGGGTTCTCCTCGGAAAGCTGGCTGGCAGAGCCCGTGAATCAACCGTTGAGACTATGTGGGCTGGTTGAAGTTTCTGGAGAGCTGGATTTGGGCATACCGGACCTTCGACATTCCAGGTCAGCCCACGGGTCACCTCTCGATGATCCTCTTTCCGTGTTCAGCATAGTCCAACGAGAACTCCGTACTTTCACCGATTCTAGGGACATTTAGGGGCTCTATTGCTTTTCATCGAGGATGCTTACCACTCTTAAAAAGTAGGTGGGCTCACCGCCTCAGAATATGCGAACAACTCACAGGTTTGTCCCCTTGTTCGTCACGTTGGGCCAGTTCTTGACTCTTTCCACTGGTCATCCAAACCATTTCGCCGTCATGGCTGGTACTACTACTGCTGCTGCTCCTCCACCAGCCCTCTTATCGAGGCCGCCGGTGATAGTCGTGGGATCGGGCCTTGCCGGCTTATCGGCCGCCTCCCAGCTCGTCTCGCACAACGTCCCTGTCCTCCTGCTCGAGCGCGCCCCCAAACCCGGTGGGAACTCCATCAAGGCGTCGTCCGGCATCAACGGCGCCCCGACGAGGTTTCAGCCCGTCCAGAATGACAACCACATCCTTTTCTACAACGACACGATCAAGTCTGCGGGAGGACTAGTCACTGCGGCATCGTTTGAGGATCGTGAGCTGCGTGAGCGGTTGATCGTCACCCTGACCAAGTCGTCTGCCGCGGCCGTGAACTGGCTCGCAGACGAGCATGGGATTGATCTGAGCAGGGTCACGCAGTTGGGTGGGCATAGCCGTCCGCGGACGCATCGCGGGGCAGGGCAGAAACCACCCGGTGTTGCGATCGTCAGTACGCTGCTGGGATTGCTGGAGAAGAACCCGCTGTTCACCCTGCGCACTGGTGCAAGGGTAACGAAGGTTCTGCGCAAGGGTGACGAGGTCGTCGGCGTCGAGTACGCGGCTGGCGACAGCAACGAGACAGAGACTCTCCAGGGCCCCGTCGTGTTTGCCAGTGGCGGGTTCGCAGGAGATGCTCACGGGCTGCTGGCCAAACATCGGCCTGATCTGGCGGGGATGCCCTCGACAAACGAGCAGCGCGAGGGATCCCAGCCGCTTCTGGAGGATGTTGGAGCACGTGTGGTGGACATGGACTGCGTGCAGATCCATCCAACCGGGTTCGTGGATCCCAAGGACCCAACGGCAACGGTCAAGATACTCGCTGCTGAGGCGCTCAGGGGCGATGGAGCGATCATGCTGTTGAAGGATGGCAGTCGCTTTGTGAACGAGCTTGATACTAGGGAACGTGTCACTGAGGCCATCATGCGCTCGGCGACGCGACGGGAGGAGCAGTGTGTCCGGCAATGGGAGGTTAACCTTGTCCTTGATGAGGGTGCGGCAGAGGCAGCGTCCACTCATCTGGGCTTTTATATGTGGAAAGGATTAATCCGTAAGACAACGGTCAGCGAACTTGGATCGGCTGCCCAGCAGACCCTTCAGGAGTACGCCGATGTTGTCGCTCGGAAAAAACACGACAGATACGGGCGCCAGCACTTTGGTGACTGGAAATTGACTGAGGTCAAGCCAGAGTCTGTCATTTATGTGGGCCAAGTCACGCCCGTGGTACACTTTACGATGGGCGGGGTCATGATCAATGAGAAGAGCCAGGTCCTCAGCCCCGAGTTAAGGCCCATCAGAGGCCTCTGGGCTGCGGGAGAGGTAACTGGAGGCGTGCATGGTCGAAATCGGCTAGGTGGCTCGTCATTGTTGGAATGCGTCGTATTTGGGAGGATAGCGGGAGACCAAGCTGCTTCATTCTACAAGCAGCATTATGAGGGGCAGCCGATCTGATTCAAAGATCTTACTATAGTAATGGCGTCCATGTTCGTGAATGCCAGCCATGAGTCTGTGTGTTGCATGGTATGTGCATCGTACTTCGTCCACAAAGTTGACAAGGATACAAAAGTTTGCCGAGGTTCAATTGAAATCGAATCTAGTTCATCCTCTTCAAGTACTCACCTACTGAGAACCTATCCTGAGATATGTACTATTCGTGTCGCTGTCGACTTCAACTCCCGCGCTCCCTGCAGTGACGGTTGATGCCAAGGGGCTGGGCCTCCCATCCCCGCTTCATCTGCCGTCTTCGATCGGCGCTTCAACGAACCGTCACAGTTGGCCGTTCTGGTTTATTCTTTGGGCAGTGTCTCCTGACCCTCGGCATGTATTTCGCAAGCTCCTCGCTGACTGGTGCTGACTTGCGTTGTGAGCTCCAGGCAGCTGGTTTGTGGGGCAAAATCTGGGGTAGGATGCGGGGGAACTGGGAGCGATGTTCATCCATGTCTCCAACAGATCAGTGTCTTTGACATCGACATATATGTACTGCTATCACCACAATTTGTTCGTCGCAATGGGCGGGACCTGTGTGGCCGCGAGCTATGATTTGGAGTTCAGCTTTTCTACTTTTTCTTTTTTTTTTTTCTCTACAGGACTAGCGCTCATTCAGTTCCCTGATTGACGTCGACCGCCTTCAAAATGTTCGAGAAACGATCAACGGACGAGGAAAAGGCGGCCGTCACCGAAGCCCAGGTTGAGCACCGTGAAGCCGTCGAATCGAGAGACGATGAGGACCCGCGCATCGCGGCTTTAACTCCTGAGGAGCGGAAGAGGATCATCCGTCGCATCGACATCAGACTGGTAATCACCCTGGGAGTGCTGTATTGTGTTAGTTTGATGGACAGGGGCAATCTAAGCGCAGCGGTTATTGCTGGGTTAGTAGACCTCCCCTTTACATACGAAGATTGCTTCATATGGGGCCAAATCTAACGCCGTCAAAGCATGTCGGTTGAACTTGATATGAACGCTGCGAACAGCGGTTACTCCATTGTCTCGCTCGTCTTCTTCATCTCCTACACGATCTTCCAACCCCCTGCGACGATCGTCATCCGAAGAATTGGTCCGCACCGATTTCTGTCTGCCATTGTGTTGGCTTGGGGAGCAGTCATGATTGTAAGTTGCCCGTCATTGAACATTATGGTAAACAGAGCCGTCAACCGACCCGAGACGTTCAGGGCTTTGGCTTCGTTCCCAACTGGCAGACCATGGCTGTCCTCCGTGTGCTTCTTGGAGCTCTTGAAGCGGGATTCTACCCCGGGAGTGTCTATTTGCTCAGCACTTGGTTTCCGCGATACCAGCTCCAAAAACGCAACGCGGCGTTCTTCCTAATCGGGAACTCCTCCATCGCGTTTGGTGGTATCCTTGCATACGGTCTGATGCAGATGAACGGTCTCGGCGGTCTTTCCGGCTGGAGGTGGATTTTTGTTGTGAGTTGCCGCTCTTCCCGCCTCTGTGACACTTGGGGCCGATTTCCAACTCAGACCGGCTGCCTAGATCGAAGGCATAGTGACTTGTCTCCTGGGTATCTTCTCCTATTTCATCATCGTCGACTTCCCAGAGGATGCAGCCAAATGCCGCAATTTTCTCAACCAGAAGGAAGTAGACTTTGTCATCGCAACCATCGACCGCGACAGGAGCGACACGGAGACCGTGCCCTTCGACTTCCGCCAATACTTGCGATGCGCATGTGACACCAAAGTCTGGGCCTTTTCCGCCATGTTCATGCTCACAACCACGAATACGTACGCCCTCACGTATTTCGCGCCCATCATTCTGCGCAATGACATGGGCTTTAGCACTGCGTTGACGCTCTGCATTGGAGCCGCACCGTTTGTCGCCGCTGCAATCTACATGTTTGTCCAGGCATATTTTTCGGATAAATGGCGACTGCGCGGGCCCATCATTGTGTTCAACTGTGCAGTTGGTAAGCTTGTCTTGCGCGCGCCCTTTGACATGTTGTCGAGACGGCTTCAGCACTAAACATAAGTTGACTCCACCTCAGGCATCCTCGGTACCGCCCTCCTAGGCTATACGCACAACAACGGCTCGCGCTTCTTCGGCCTCTTTCTCACCGCCTCTGCCTCGGCGGCCAACTGTCCGGCGATCCTCACATACCAGGCTAACAATATCCGCGGACAGTGGAAACGAGCGCTTGCGTCCGCAACGCTCATCGGCGGCGGCGCCATTGGCGGGATTATTGGGACCACTGTGTTCCGGGAACAGGATGCGCCGTCGTACATTCCCGGCATCATCGCGTGCCTGCTGGCGTATTCGCTTGTTGTGCTGATTACGGCGCTGCTGACGGTGAAGTTTTGGCGCGCAAATAAGCGAGCGGAGAAGGGTGGCAAACCAATTGAAGGTCTGGTTGGGTTTAGGTATACGTTTTGAGTGGAAATTCCCCAAGCTGGTGCCGGCCATTCATCGGCTCGACTGCAGCACGGGAAGATGGCCAACACATCAACATCATATGATATCAAAAGATTCTGCTTGCAGAGCGAAGCAACACATAGATGTCACTGCATGCGCTACACCATGTGTTCCCATCACTAGGGAATATCCTAGCTTGTTGGAGGCTTTTGCCTTGGTCGCACGTTGTTGCATTGTCTGCCGGCCATTATAAAAGGAGCACCTGCTTCTTCTTCAGGACGTGACGGTCATCTTTTCACCAACATAAATCAATAGCTTAATTATATAACCAAGATCAGTGATAGCGGCAGCGCATTTTGAGATTTTTGCTTCTAGGCACTGTGCAACGACCATCTATCCTTGTGATCCCCTCGAACGCAGCCAACATTGATACCTCACCCCGGGACAGCATCACTATAGGCTTTTACTAACAATTTCACAAAGGAAATGTGCAGAAAATACCATGACATTGTGAAATTCCAGTGCAAGTGTATCCGGTCCGAGAAGAAACTTGTTCCCTGTCCAAAGAATTGTGCAACACCCGAGACACGCTACCGCAACGTCCGCCGCCCTAATCGCCTGTGTGAGAAATGCGCCGAGAAAGAAGCAAAGGGGGAGGGGAGGGTAATACAGGGCAATCGGGTTTGGCGCCAGTAAGATACAGATCCCAGTTTTTCTGGCGATGTTGAGGAGGGAGCAGCGGTATCTAACCTGACGCGTATAGGCTTGGACGATTCTTTCTCACTTGAGCTTGACGTCAGCAGCTTGAACATTAGGTTAATACAAAATAGTTACGTGGGAAAAAGTTTTATTAATTAACATTGAGACTCTGGAAGTAAGGCTGCCATATCTCAGATACTTGTGGGGTGTCCTTTGTGGCTGTCGCATTTCCACAAATGGTACCTTCCTCCTCCGTAGTCATGCTCATAACTCTGTAGCTCTCTCGCTCTAGTCATGCTGAGAGCCAAGTGTACACTTAGTATACTCTCTATACGACAGAAACGTACCCGCTGATTATGTTTATCGTTCCAGTCAACGAAAACGGTGATGCAACGCGTGGCCAATTAAGCTCGTGGGGCTTGTGCATAAGGTTCGGGCCGTCCCCCACTCGGCCTTCAGCAATGGCAATGCCATGTGGTTTCTGGATGTGCCGGTAATTCGAACTTCTGGCCAGTCAGCGTCAAGTTCCCGACCAGGCGATTTAGCTTATCATGGGACCAATATGTCACTCCTTTGAGTACTAGTACGAATGCTCCCAAGTGAGTTCACACAGTGAGCGACGGCCTCTGGAGCACTTGCAGAGACTACTGGTTTATTACTCCCCGTCGGCACCTCCAATCCTCAGTTTGTTTGTCGTTGGGTAAGAGTATTCTTAGCCATGCAAGTTAGTTGGACATGCAATCTCTGTGTACTTGCTTTTTCCTGTAATTGGTTTCTGTCGTTCTTTGTACATACGTTATGAAGACCTCAATCTCGGCACATCTAGCGCATTGGGCAAAGTTTCGAACTACCTCTTTCTGTTTCTTTCAAATGATATTGAACTGACATGTGACACGCCGTGTTTAAAAACAAGGACATAAAAATTTATCTTTTAGCGTTAGGAGTGTGGCCATATCATACAAGAGTCAGAGTTTTCGTGCAAGCCCAGCCACGAATAAAAAGGTAAGTTTCCAACAAGAATAAACTGTTGTGATAGATGCAGTTCAGGGCAATAATCGAGCAGCGACGACATTGCAGGTGAGTGCAGTGTATCATTCTTTGTGCCTCAATTGCCCGTGAGAATGACCGCTATAGGAAGCTATGGTGGACCATGACATAAGGGCGATCACCGAGACCTCTTTGAATTTCTTCCGTAAGGATCCGGTTCCTTGCCTCCGACTCCGGCCCCGGAGCGCTGGTTTACTTGTTCCAGGTTTCTTTCTGGCAGTTGAGCCTTATATTTGCATGTACGGGGCGTATTTAGGACTCCTTCCGAAAATGCAGCCCAAGGTTTGTCTCGTGGTCTTGCTACTGCGGTCCTTGAACTTAATCGCAAGCGGATGTAGAGGGAAAGTTAGCTTTGACGTAGGCCCAGAACCGTGCTATGTCAATGGGAAATAAAGGCCATGGATTACCTCCTGCTCGGGAAGAACCACGCGCCCCATGATCCCCTTCTTGCAGATATCTGGATACCTCGCACAGTGTTCTGCAGAAACAAACTGCCAGACATCCCAGTCATCTTGTTGGACTTTCTCACCTTTTTCTGCAGGCTTCTTGATGGACTTGGACCTGCCATACCAGCAATCCCGAGTAAGGATTCAGACGCATCTACGTCATTTACCTGCGGAAAGAGCATCAACAGAAATCTCTGCTCGACTCTATGCAGCTGATCGAGGCCATCGTTTGTTCTCGCCCTCACAAGGTGCGTATCCACGGGTCAAGCAGTACAACGTCGAGCCGACGACAGACTGTTCCGAGCGCGGGCCAGCGAGGCCGTTTGTTCGCCGGTGCGTCCACCTTCGTTTCCGAGAAATCAAACCAGCGGCTAGCCCGCCCCAGTAATCTCGTCAGTCTTCAACGTTGGGTCAAATTTAGCAAGTCTGGCCAGTTCATTTTCTGCGGTATTGCCATGCGCAAGGCCGATGGACGCTAGCGACACTGCAGCCTCACTAGATCATGCTACCTCTAACAGTGATAATCTCCCTCCCTACCCATGTCCAGAGGAATTAGTGTAGACGAGACGTCTGCAACGCCTCCGCGGTAGGCCCGATTGCGCAGTGCCAGTTCATGAAATGCCTAACCACCCCAAACAGTGCCAGATGTTCCCTGTACGCAGTTCGATTAGATGCTCTGTCAAAGCAATGCATAAGACTCAAAGAGACCAGAAAGAACGAAAAGTTCATCAGCAGCAGCAGCAGCAGCAGCAGCAGCAGTAGTAGGCGTCGTAGTAGCAGTAGTAGTACTGTGAGTCACTTGCTGTTCTCTTCTGAACAGCAAAATCGCTTGATATGTATCACGTGACCAGGATGCTCTCCTGTTGGAGGTAGTCCTGGCCTAGGGCCAAGACCCCTCCCCTAAACCGGCCTAGCTCGGTCATGTGACCCACGTAGATAGATTCCTCGGACCTCCTCCACCAATCCAATCCTCAGACTCCCTACAGGTTATGAGCCCTCGTTGCTGTGAAAACCGCAGATGTGGTAGTCTCGCTGCATGATATATGCTTCTATCAATTAATTGAAACTATAACTCGAATTTAAAAC
>FQSS02000070.1:0-19128 GCA_900128795.2 Malbranchea cinnamomea
TGAAAACATAGTAGTTCTTTTCCTTTTCTAGTGTGAGCACCGGCAATGTTCAGGAACTCTCTTCAGACCTCGACAGATGGCACACCAGTCGACCAGGGGGACCTGTCCTGAAGTCTAGCCAGTCCAGACAATGCAAAAAGTTACTGCACGATATTGCGATTATTGGCATGCTGCAATCTGCAGGTATAGCCTAGTTTCGCCCCGAACTTGCGGGAAAATAGGTGTGTCGGTGGACGTAGTAGATGACCTACCACAGAAGAGATCCAAATGTAGGAAACTGAGCTAGACATCATGATAAAAAGAAAAAGCTAAACTGGCCAAGTCCTGCAGATACGCGTAGTGGTTTATATACCACTTCGCAGTGTCATTGCATGTTCCATTTAAAATCAAGGTCAGTTGAGCAAAAGCCAAGATCAAAGGGTTGGCTGGGAAGCAGAGCATGAGAGAAGTGGTGCAGAGGCTGCCAGTCCGGAGACACTCGATTATAGACCTAGTAGCTGCTAGAAAATTACAAGAACAGGTGTAATCATGAACAGCCGAGACATCACATCATCACACTAGATCTATGCAGAGGTGCCAGCGAGGATATCAGAGTCACCAGCATCCAAGATAGCCATGGTGGAGCAACGGAAGAGCTTTCCGCAGGCGGTACCGAGTTCAATCTGCTCGCAGGAAAAGGTCGGAAGTCAGTCTACATTGATTTTACCCTCCAAAGCCACTCAATGTCGGGCTTCTTCTCTGGGCTCCTGTTCCCTCATGACGAGAGGAAACAAGCGAAAGTGCAGTGCAGAGCGAGGAAAATATCACGGGGAAAACTTACGTTGTTACCGGCGAAGTGGTGAACGCTGGTCTTGGAGAGCATGGAGTAGTCTGATCGCCCTCACGTCAGTTTCCGGTATTTGCATGATGGCATCTCAAAGTTGTATTTCCCAACTTACATTCCAGCTCACTCTTGCGCAGCGGAGGGGTGTTGCCAGCGATGATGACGAGCTTGGCCTTGCCAGAGCGCAGGGCCTTGAGGGTCGACTTGTAGCCAAGGGTGACCTTGCCAGACTTCATCACAAGCGCAAGGCGCGAGTTGATCTTTTTTTGGAGGATTCCGAGGGTCAGCACGCGTACTACTCGGAGTGAGAGTCGAATGAGCACTTACGTTGTCGGAGGACTTCTTGCTCTTGGGTGCCATCGTGACGCGTTAGAGATCTAGAAAGTCTCTAAAGATTGGATATTGATGCGCTCCGGCACTGCAAAAAGAAAATCGGGGGACTGGTTTGAGAAGCGTTGGCAGCTTGTCTTGTTGCTTGTGTTGGCTGGATGATGATTTTGAGAACTTTTGCTTTGTGTGCCGGAAGTTCTTGGCGTCGAAAAGATATTCCGAGCCGGAGTGGCATTTGGGGGCCAACGGGACAGCCCAAAATCTCACTATATACAGAGTATGTTTATAGTGTCATGGATCACCTTCAGCGCGACTCAGATAAAGCTGTCGGTGACGCTGTATCAGTCCTCTAGCGATGCAAATACATGCAAGGTATCTATGTTTAAAAGATCTTCTATGTAGACGTGATTCAACGGCACGGCTGCTGTCAAGCAACGTCGCACCGTACCAGTAATCCCAGCAAAAAAAATTCACGCTTAACATGTGTAGACATCATTATCTTATCCGGTGGTTCAACCAACGCATTCCTCGTCTGCGACGTCTCAGAGGCGCAGTGGCTTCCACTGCAGGAGATGTTCGGTTGGTGGCCGACAGTTACATAGTACTGTCAAATACACAGGATGAGCGTTCGCCCGTTGGGCCGTTGGTTGCTGGGCGACTTGACTCGTGACCGCCAGATTTCCAGAAAACGGAGAAATACTGCTCCGAGCCATATTTCGTTGATAGACCAGGCTCACCTCCACATCTCACCAACGCCAGTTGCTTGAATTGTTTAAAGTGCCGGGCGTGAACATCTGGCAGTCCCTCTGTTCACAGTATCCCCTGTCCTTGCTAATTTCCACGTCGCTTCGTTGGTTTCAGGTTTACTGCTGTCGATGAGAGGCGGCCTCGCACTCCCTGACCTATGGATGCGTACTGATGGTCCCCCCTGACACTGCTGGCCTTTGACGACCTGCCACGAGTCCATGCGATCTTCGGCAGTTGGTTGATTTCTTCCTCTTTCTTAGATAATTCTCTCGGCACAGGTTACCATCTCAGTTCGTGCACTGGCGATTTAAAGCCAAGTTGGCACACCCCAACGGATTGACGTCCCTACAACAGTTCCCTATCCGTCATGTCGAACGCAACGAAGAAACCGTCTACACCTACGCACCAGAGTCGCAGGGTATCCGGGACCGATCAGCAGACCAGTCCTAGTAGCGTACGAAATCGCCCTCAGTCACCGTCGACCTCCAATGGATTGGGAAGGTCCCTATCGACGAGACAGTCAACACCGGTCTCGGCCCGCGCAGCTGCACGAAGGCCAGGCGCAGGTCGCTCGAATCTTAGCACGAGCAGCATAAACCGAAACCTTCTTAATAACTCAGATGATGAGGCTAGAGCAGCAAATGCGGCTATCATCGAAGAACTGAAGGAGCAAATACAGAAGGCCGAGATTACCACGGAACAGTATCAGAAACAACTTGGGGTGCTACAGATGCGGCTCGACGATGCTGTTAGTGAGCAAGGCAGGCTTGAAGAGCAAGCACACGAGAAGGACAACACGATCAATTCCCTGCGCGAGGAAATTCGAGAACTCACGCGGCAATTGCGTGAGATGGAGCAAGCGCATGAGATGGAGCGCGCTGCGATGATAAAGGACAAGGAAGCTCAGGCAAGTAGGGAAGAGGAGCTCCAAGCCACCATACAGAGATTGAAAGAGACGATTGCCCAAAAGGACCTGCGGATGAGCGTAGAAAACGAACGCAATTTGTCCCGATCGCGTAAGCATCTTCATCTCTTCCTTCATACTTTGAGCTGCATGTGTCAATGCTTGAATACTAAACTACACTGAAATATCGTAGCCAGCTTTAGAAACCGGTCAACAGACGGAGAAAACGGTCAATTCGCCCCGTCTTCGCAGATCGAGCGCAGTCCGTCTCGAAACAACTCGCAGTTGATACTTCAAAAGGACAAGCTGATAGAGTCCTTGAGACTTGAATTAGCAGAAGCGCAAATCAAGCTTGTCGAGATGGAGAATTTGGGCGGTGGGCGCCAACAAGATCTCGAGCGGGAGCTCATGGAAGTTAAGATGGCGAATGCCCGTTTGATGGAGGATAACGAAAGCTACCAGTTACTTTTAAGCGAGAAAACGCTGAACGGCGATTTCACAAAGGTGGACTTCCTGCATGGACCAAACACTAGTTCAGCCGTAGGATCGTTAGCCGACGAGCTGGAGTCGGCGGTAGGTGAAGAGGTGGAGTCTCGTCGAAAACTCGAAAATGAAATCAAAGCTCTCAAAGACCAGAACAAGGCTCTATCGCTTTACATTGAAAGGATTATCGGTCGCTTGCTGCAAACAGATGGTTTCGAACATATTCTTGACAAGAACGATGATGCTCCCGTTCCGCCCGTGAAATCTGCGAATAAGGATAAAGAGCTTCCACCGCCCCCGCAAGAGAAGCCGGAAACAGCTGCACAGACTTTCCTTCAGAGAGCTCGCTCCGTCGTCTCACGGCCACAATCGCAGACACAACAACCACAGCCAAGAACAAGACCGCCAAGTCAGCTCACGCAATCTTCCAGTTCTGAGCCACGCAGCGAGTCGCCGCATCCTACACCCCACGAGGATCCAGTTACCGCCCCTAGCATTCCAATTGGTCGGTCACGGACGATCCATCGGCGTACAAGATCTGACCAGGCGGAAGGTGCTGCTGCCGCTGCGGTCGTTGGGCAGATGTACCGTGGACCTGCTGGCCGTTCTCCGTCCACTGGTCAAATGAGCCCAGGCTTCAGCCCGACCTTGTCAGGACAAGGCGCTTTCTTCGCTGGGTCTAACTTGGCGTCGAAGCGTGCATCGATGCCGGGTGGCTCAATGTCTCTCCGGAGCATGGAACGTGTTGTGAGCAGCCGGGGAAGCGTTGCTAGTGATCGCAGTGGAGAAGTGATGTCAACAGGAGGGGCCTCTAGCCCACCTCGTTCTGGAATGAATAATTACCCTGGAGCAGTGATGACGCAGAGCAAGCTGCGTCCACTGAGGCTCGTGCAGGAAAACCAAGAAATGGGGCTAGGAAAAACCGCGGAGGAAGAAGAAGCCGCACGGAGGAAGGGCAATCGAACTAGCTGGCTACCGTGGTTTAACCAGTCCAAGAAGCCAGACAGCGCTGGTTCATAGTTGACTGGCCGTTTTTGTTTGTCACATCAGTGGCCCTCGTGACAACATTGCCCCAGTCAATGCACGCCTTCTTACACAGGGTTTTATATATCCAACACCTGCAGAATTCTTGGGTTATTATACATATTGAGATACTGTCTGCGACTGAACATCCTTAATTTGGATCCGTATACACTTACGGCCATGTATATAAATACCCCAAAATCCCTGTTTCTTGGATAGCTAACGTGGAATGAATCTCCTTTTTATGTGTACGTTGGTCTTTACCGAGTGCTCTGCTTCGCAGGAATTTCACAGAAGATTTTCCTCCAGACTCCTGGGCCAAACCCTCATTATGACTACGTCTTAACAGTGCAGCAAAGGTAGCTCTCACCGCCGGGAGTCCTGTCGAGCTCATCTCTTTTGTTCTGCCTATTGTTCCATACTACTACTGCTCCTTAGGGTTGAAAAGTGATGGCAAATCAGCTCACGCCCCGATGAGAGTAGTACGTGGCCCAGGGGTCGTGTTTGACAGGGAATGTCGGTACCACCATCAAACAATCTCAGTTTAGTTGGAGCATCCGACGCCTCGCTGAGATGAGCAAGGGTCGTGTGTGCAGCATGGCGCTCCATGCGTCTTGACGGCGCCTTGCCCTATTTCTTCTGCGCCCTGCAACATGACTGCGCTACGCCATTGCCGGCATCCAAAATGAGCGACATCTCTCTTGCTCCCTCGCTCTCTCTCTTCGTTTGTGAAATGTGTGTTCGTCCTTGGTTGGTTATCTTTCTTTGTTTAGGATGTTTCAAATTTTGCCCCTTCGTGGTACGTGCCTATCTGCTCACTACGTACCACCTTGCCCTATATTACATAGCCATTGATGCCCGTTCGCGCTTCGAAACGTGAGGTGAGCGGTTGACAGAGTCGTGCATGCGCCACACGGACCTCTGAAGAAGAAGAAGAAAGACCGTCACTGGCCCCCCCCCCCTGTCTCTTCATTTCTACGAAACAGGGGCTTTTTCATCCAGCGACCAAGCAGTTGTATACCGACCTTCAGCTGTTCCAACATACTATCAGGGTGTTGAAACTTGTCGACAACTGCGGAACAAATGTACGGCTTACATACTGTGTTCGTGTCCAATGACGAGCCCGTCATGCCTCTTAGCGCCAGGAGGGTTTCAACTGGTACGCAATTTGTTAGCTTCGACGGTGACAACTGGAGGACAATCCGATATGAGCATCGTCCCTTGCAGCAGCGATTTTCGTTTCGGCCGCTCATGGCCGATGAGCCTGGGGTCTATGCGGATGTCTTTCAAGGTGAGTAAGTTCAAAGCTTCATTATGTTGCTATATAGTTTCCAGTTCTTCGCGGCTCGGGCCGCTTCCACTTGTGTCCTTTCTCTGTTGTTTTTTTATACACTACTTTCACCCTCTCTGTGGATAAGCTTGGCTGATACTTGGGTCCGGATCTGTTGAACACAAAGGCCCCTCTGATATGAGACGCTTTAGGGACCTCGGCTACGCCGGTCCTTCTTTCCCAATATTGGAAAGAAGCTATGTCACTTCGCCGGACGACTATCTGTACTCTCGACGAACTTACTGGACATACGATGGCGATGGTGGTAGGTCATGGGACTTTGATAAATATCATGTGCCCTTAGACCGCAGACTCGATCGTGATGAACCCTTTTACGCTTCAACCTGGCCTTTGTTCGACGATCATCATGGCTATAGACGGACCACCTTCTCGAATTTCGACGACACTCGCAGCATCCATCCGTCGACCGCCAATCTCGGACAAAGGTCTGAGAATGGGTTCCGTCGGTTATTTGATAGAAGACGGCATGGTCGGCGTGAAGATCTGCGTCGTGACCACGAAATCGAGCAACGAATGAAATACATTGAAGTGGACCTAGAGTCGCTAGGTGCGTATTGGTAGAGCCAAAGAACAAATGACAATGCTTAATTATGCATTGGCCATTTGGATCGCAATGCCCCCCATTACAGCTGAAAAGGAGTCATGGCGCTAACCGTGATAAAACAGATTCTTTTGAGAACCTGGCTGATCAAAACGAGATGTGCGGCAATGAAGATTCACAGCCTTTTGATATCTTGAAGACGTATTTGAGAAGGTTGGAAAAGGAGCGGGCGAAAATGAAGCGGGAACGACTTCATTTTCAGAGACTGAACAGTGGGCTCCAGGATTTGTTACGCTCGTGGGAAGGTGTTGGGAGAACGCATGAGCCTGCTCCACACACCGCAGAAGGTGTGTGTGCTGCGAATTGGTACGAAAGAAGCCCGCAGTTCGACTGTCCTCTCTCAGCGGCGACAGATCCTGGCCCTGGTTTTCCGTATGGAGATGTTCCGCCAACGTCCCATTTCACCGAGAGCGGCGATGCTGTCACAAGTATCGACAGATATAATCAGGCTTGGACGGAGGCAAAGGACATCTCTGCGTCTGGCAGCAACAGTCTTGCCGTGGTACCTTGGCCAACGCCGACGCTAAAAGCGGAAGACCTCTCGCGAGATGAAGGTGTTCCATTTCACTTGTCCTTCGAGCATTCCCCTCGGTCCCTTCCGCCAGAGATCAGCAATGACTTATACCATCTTCGAAAGTGGAATGCATTCAACTTCTACTTAAAGCCGTTCGGCCTCAAGCCATTCCTTAAACTTGACGTTCAGCATGACGACGACGTTGAAGGCGGAACGTCATTTATCTTTGACATCGAGCCAAACGGGGCAACCAGGGAAAAACTCGACAAGCTCAAAGCACAGCTTATACAGGAAAAGCTCAGATGGCATCCTGATAGGCTGAAACGCATGCGGCTCGCCAGGTTTTCAGAACTGCAGAATGAATGTGCGAAGGCGGTTTGGGGTGCGGTAGTAGATGCTTCCAAGGCCCTCGAACGCTGTTCAACCTTTATTTCAAACGTGTAGATAGGGCCAGTCTCCGAGGGTTGCCTCTGGATACAAACTAGTACGGTGGTAGTACTACTACATAGGCATGAGGGCTGCCAGATGGACAGCAGCCGCAGGAGACTCCAGATCGACTGGTAAGAATCAGTGAAAGTGGACGAATCCATGAGTCACGGGGGTGGAAAAATTGGCACAACTGTTTATTTCGTATATCGATGAGAAAATAAAGAATGAATGGTTCTACTATTGAATGACAACTCCCCGACTTCAGAGGACAGGACTTCCCTGGTTCCGCTAGATGTCTTTCAAAAGCTGGGAGTCATGTGACCAAGGAAATTGATGACATCCATAGGTGTTGTCTGTACACAGTAAAGTTACGAATACGTGTTCGGACTGCTGGGAAAACGCCGCGACAACTCGAGGTGAAGCCATTGGGCAATTCAGACCAAGATGCCGGGACCTCTGTCTCTTTTCTCCGTTAATGCGGTTCTTATAATGTCCACGGACGACTCATCCAGGATATTTGCCAAGTACTACTCTCCGCCGCACCCCCCAGCAGGCACCCCGGCCAATTCCACCGATTACCCAGGCGCAAACCCATATCCCAATTTGAAGGATCAGAAGGCGTTTGAGAAAGGACTATTGGAGAAGACGGTAAAACAGACGAGCGATATCATCCTCTATGACAACCGGGTAGTCGTGTTCAAGACCGAAGGCGATGTGATGCTGTACGTTGTCGGAAGCGCCGATGAGAATGAAATCCTGCTCTACAATGTCGTTGTTGCCCTGCGGGATACACTGGGACTGCTTCTTCGGTGAGTGCTAACCGCTATTGATCGTTCAATCCTGCCAACGCGACAGATTTGTCGCTGACGAAACCCATCTTGTTTAGTGGAGCAATCGACAAACGCACAATTGTTGAAAACTATGACATGGTCTCGCTCGCCATTGATGAGATTATCGACGACGGAATTATACTAGAAACCGACCCTGTGCTTATTGCCTCTCGAGTGACCAAGCCCCCTGCCCAGGATCCCCCAAATATGAAGAATATAGATCTATCAGAACAAGGCTTGTTGAATGCATGGGAATTTGGCAAGAGACGGCTAGCGGAGCAGTTAAGGCAGGGTTTGTGACCGTCCGGATCCGAGAATTGGTAGCGTCTGCATTGATCTTTTTTCGTTTTTTTGTTGTCGGCCTGTCTAAGGCCTGACACTACCCTCTTGTTCGACGGCTCTTTTTTTTTGTTGTTCTGGTCTGGGTATGGCGTACGGGTTATTTCGTCTCTTTGTCTTATCCATGGGATAAAGCGAGTATCATATATGGCCGCATGCCTTGTCACCTCTGCTGTTCAATGGAAATGTGAATATTGAAGAGATCTCAAGTCCACTTGTCCTCGGCGAGCGTGCAAAAGACGTATTGGCACTCAAAAATAGGATACCACGAACCCTCAGGTTAATCACAGAGACATATTTCCTGTGCGAACTGGGCCCAACTGGTGAATCTCCACGCACCTTTAAAAAAAAATTAATAGTAGTCTCTGAAGTTCCGTGAACAGGACACCTGGCCCTTGTACTGTTTATCTCGCCCCACCTACGTCACTGTCGATTTTTTGTGTTATTGTCGCAATTGCTAGTACTATTCAACAAAGTCGCTGCTTGAGAAAACGATCAGGGCAGTGCGTTCCAGGCACGAAAATGAAGCAAAGATTTTCTTCCTTGGACGTCAAGGTGTGCTATCAGTCTTCAGCTTGTCGCGCAGCATGCAGCCCAGTGCGGTTCATGAAACCAAGTCACGACCAATACTAATTTGACCGTTTCTTTCCAGGCAGTTTCTCTCGAGCTTGCGGCCGCCCTGGCGGGACTGAGAGTCTCGAACATATATGACCTATCGTCGGTAAGGACTTGAATCTACGGTCATTGGGCCCAGATACTGCAGACGCTAACGTCTGGACGCAGAGGATATTCCTTTTTAAGCTCGCCAAACCCGACGTGCGAAAACTGATCGTCGTCGATGCTGGCTTCCGATGCCATCTCACTGAATACTCGCGTACAACAGCTTCCGCTCCCTCACCGTTCGTCAGTCGCCTTCGAAAGTTCCTAAAGACCAGACGTGTGACCGGTGTGTCACAGGTCGGGACAGACCGAATTATTCACTTTACGTTCAGCGACGGCCAGTTCCATCTGTTCCTCGAGTTCTTCGCCGCGGGAAACATTATTCTTACCGACAATGAATACAAGATCATCGCGTTGCTGCGGAATGTCCCAGCAGGTACAGATCAGGATGAGGTTCGGGTCGGATTGACCTACAGCCTGAGTAACAAGCAGAATTACAGTGGTCGGCCATCGCTTTCCCAGGAACGGATAAAGGAAACCTTGGACAGGGCAAAAGAACGGGGTGTGGAGCAACCGGAGGTTGCTACGAGCAAGAGAGCGCAGCGGAAACAAGCGGAAGCTCTGAGACGAGCACTTTCGCAAGGTTTCCCTGAATACCCGCCAGCTCTACTGGAGCATGCCTTGCATGCTGTTGGGTACGACACAAGTTTGCGACCTGAGCAGGTACTCGAAAACAGCACCTTAATTGAAAAGTTGATGTCTGCTCTTCAGGTGGCGGAAGAAGTCTGGAGTCAACTTGACTCTCCTGAAAACATTCGCGGCTTCATTGTTGCCCACCCCGATGAGCGAGCGCAAGACCAAACAGAAGGAGAGGGCAAAGCATCACACCCAAAGCTGAAATATGCAGACTTCCATCCCTTTGAACCAAGGCAGTTTCAAAAACCCGATACCACGATTATACCGTTTGACGGTTTCAATAAGGCTGTTGATGAATTCTTTTCCTCTGTGGAGGCGCAGAAACTGGAATCACGGCTAACAGAGCGCGAAGAAACAGCTAAACGAAAATTGGAAGCTGCACGAAAAGATCAAGAAAAGCGTCTGGATGCTCTCAGGGAGGCCCAAGCACTGCACACCCGCAAGGCCCAGACTATAGAGGCAAATTTGCTGAGAGTCGAAGAAGCGATAAATGCTGTTAACGGCCTAATTGCTCAGGGAATGGACTGGGTGGAAATCGCTCGATTGATAGAAATGGAGCAAGCCAAGCAGAACCCTGTCGCGAAGATAATAAAGCTTCCTCTGAAGCTGTATGAGAATACAATTACCTTGTTACTTTCCGAACCGACATCAGATGAGGAATTAGACGAGCTTGATGAATCAGAGGAGGAGTTGAGTAGTGATGAGGAAGAAAAGGATACATCCCGTACCGCGAAGCAACAGCCCTTAGCAATTGATATCGATCTGGGATTGAGCCCATGGGCCAATGCGAGACAATACTATGAGCAAAAGAAGACAGCAGCCGTCAAGGAAGAGAAGACACTGCAGGCTTCGAAAAAGGCCATTAAGAGCGCAGAGAGGAAAATCACCGAGGACCTTAAGCAAGGGTTAAAGCAAGAGAAGGCCGTTCTCCGCCCTGCAAGAACGCCATTCTGGTTTGAAAAGTTCCTCTTCTTCATCTCATCGGACGGATATCTCGTTTTAGGGTGAGTAGCCTGCTTCTATCTTTCCACTTGATGGCATCAACGTGGCTCGTAAGGAGGGTGCAAAGGCTAATACACTGAATAGAGGAAGAGACGCTGCGCAAAGTGAAATGCTGTACCTACGCCACCTGAAACGGGGAGATGTGTATGTCCATGCTGACGTCAAGGGAGCCATACCAATGATAATAAAGAACAGAATTGGAAAACCAAATGCCCCTATCCCGCCTAGCACGCTTTCCCAAGCTGGAACATTTTCAGTTGCGACATCTACTGCATGGGATTCAAAGGCGCTGATGGGAGCATGGTGGGTAAAAGCCGAACAGGTGTCGAAAACCACGGATACCGGAGACTATGTCGCTACTGGAGATGTTGTGATCCGCGGCGAGAAGAACCATCTGGCCCCGGGTCAGCTCATCCTTGGATTTGCTGTTTTGTTCCAGATAAGTCAGGAAAGCGTCAAAAACCATACCAAGCATCGCGTCCAGGAAGATGTGTCTGCAGCTGAAGAGCCGCAAGCCGAAGGGGCACAGGGCGAGAAGATGGAAGAATCAAAATCTCAGAACGAAGTCGTCGATCACTCCGATTCTGAATCATCGGGAGGAGATGATCAGGTGAAAGGGACAAAGAACCCTCTGCTTAATAACGATTCTAACAAGCAGGACGAGACTGATTGTGACACACGAGCCACTCCAGGTGATGAACTCGGAGGAGAAAAGTATGAGAGCAAGATTAGATCGGACGATGACGAGGGCACGCTCAACCAGCAGCCCACCGTCTCCGGAGCCCTGCAGGTAGAACAATCGGCACCCAAGGATGCCGTGGACCAGGTATCCGAGACGGAAAGTGAAGGGATATCGGAGGCGGAGGGCGGTGACACCAGTTCCAAGCCATCCAATGTAGTTCCTGGCACAGTGACTCCCTCGAGCGCAGTTTCTTCCTCTGCCGCGTCTAAACAGCAGCAACGAGTCCGCGGAAAACGCGGCAAAGCCAAGAAAATCGCCACGAAGTACAAGGACCAGGACGAGGAAGACCGTGAACTAGCGCTACGTCTACTTGGCTCTGCGCCCAAGAAGGACTCATCTCCAGCCCCATCAGGTGGCGGTGGTGTTACGGGTGGTGGTTCCAAGGGCAAGTCAAAGGCTGAGCGTGAAGCTGAACTGGAAGCACAAAAGCAGCGTCGCCGCTTGCAACATGAGCGTGCCGTCCAGGCTGAAAGACGCCGCCAAGAAGCTCTGCAGCGCGGCGAAGAGCTCACAGACGGACGAGATGCGGCTGACGAAGCTGATGATCTGAAGAGTCTGCCGGCTCTCGTCGGCACCCCGGTTGTGGGCGACGAGGTTCTTGCAGCGATACCCGTCTGTGCACCATGGTCTACGCTGGGGCAATACAAGTATCGGACAAAATTGCAGCCAGGAACTGTGAAGAAGGGGAAGGCTGTGAGGGAGATTATTGGAAGATGGGTTGCTGAAGGACAAGCGAGGGAGAAGGAGTGGGAGAAGGCTAGGAAAAAAGACAGACGGGTCCCTCAGGAAGAAGGAATGGAGGAACAGCCTATGGATACGGAGAGCTTGGAAAATACTCTGGCGGGAACCGAGTTGGAACTAATCAAGGGCTGGAAGGATGCGGAGGTTGTGAATACATTACCTGTGAGTAATGTAAGGATCGTTGCTGGTCCTGGCGGAGCAGGGGCAGGGGGAGGGAAGCACGACGCAAAGGGTAAAGGGAAGAAGAGTGCAGGGGGTGGAGCAAAAGGAGGAGCCAAGGGAGGAAAGGGGGGTAAGAAAAAGTAGACCACATGATGCATCGTTCGCCTCCTTACGTGGGAAGAGCGAAGAATGAATTCATTCACTGCAATGATGTCTATTCAATGTATGCAGCCATTTCTAAGTGCCGAAGATAGATGCAGACGCCAGGTATCCTTGTTGATCTATATATCATCACACCTCTAGCAAAGAGTTGGAAGTGAAAACGGCCGGGGAAATTTGAAACTGTTCGCCAGCTCTAATTTATATGGGCTGACGGATTTTTTTTTTTCATGTCTTCACTTCTTCTTCGGCAGCTTTGCGGAGCCGATTCATAATCGCCGCAGCGAGGTCACCCTCCGTGTCTGAAATCCCCTCAACATAGATCACAGAGACGTCCTTCTCGTCAAGGCTACGAAGGGCAGAGAATAATCCTCTCGCGATGGAGTGCGTGTCGGATCCTAATGATAGGTCCAGCACTTCGAATGTCCGATGGGAACCATCAGTGACTTGAAGGCGGGTTATAGAACTCAGCGGCTTTGCGGACGATGAAGAACTGTGCGCAGATTGACTGACTTGGTCAATGCCATTACGACTGTCCTCCTTGACGGTCAGACTCAGACCCAGTGGCCACGTTTTGGTTCTCACCACTCCGACGGTCCAAGGGGAACCTGTTTCTGAGAGAGACTCGGGTAGATCTTGAAGAATGCGTTCTGCTGCGAAGGTGGGATCTCGACCAGACTCAAAAAGAACTACCTTGGCTTTTGGTGAGTAATGCCTGTACTTCATCCCTGGAGCACGAGGGGCCGCCTTGTCCTGTGAGGCGCCGTCTTTGTACGCGATCCGGACGTCCTCCCAGCCCGGACATGCCCGTATTTCCTCTATGCCAATGCCACCAGGACGCAGAATCGCGGGTGGGTTGGACAGGCCGTCCACAACAGTGCTCTCCACCCCAACCCCGCACGGCCCTCCGTCTAGGATGATATCAATCCGTCCGCGCAAGTCTGTATACACATGTTGTGCTGTTGTCGGCGACGGCTTCGTCGATGCATTGGCTGACGGTGCAGCCAACGGTCTGTCAGCAAGGTGAATAAGGAGGCGAGCAAGTGGTGAAGACGGAATGCGGACGCCGAACGTAGGGAGGGAAGAAGTAACTTCAGGAGCGAGAGGAGAATGCGGTGGATTCGGGACTAGAATGGTCAAGGGTCCAGGCCAAAAGCGCGCTATCAGCGGCTCATAGATTGCGGGGATCAGACTCGACTTCTTGGTGTTGGCTGTGTTGGGAGGATCTGCCGATATGGAAGGTTGGGATGACGTTGGCGGACGAAGGAGTTTCTCCAGCTGGTCTTTGGAACTGACGTGAACAATCAAGGGGTTGTCAGACGGCCGTTGCTTTGCCTTGTATATCCCGCGAACTGCTGCACTCCGCGTCGCATCCGCCCCCAGTCCATAAACAGTTTCCGTGGGGAATGCAACAGGAATATCGCTGGTTCGTAAGGCTTCCGCAGCTTCGAGCAGGGCCCTAGCCTCAGCAGTATCTTGTTGGACCTCTCTCGCCCATCGATTCTGGATGTTTTCTTCTGCCTGATGAGAATTGAGGGAAAGAACTGGCAGGATTCTAGTCAGTCTTCCGCCGTCTCTTGCGACGCCGTTTTGGCGCACCGCGACTTCGACATCTGGGGCAACCATGGTCAAGACCCTCGTCTGGATAATAGTAGTAGTACTAGTCTTGAGCTGGCGCCCCGGCAGCCAGCAGAATCGAAGGAGGCGCAACGTGGTTACCGCAGTTCAAAAGACCAACTTCGAATGGGATCACAGCCAGTTTTCGTGTGAGAATACTCGATTTGTGAAAGCTACAAGTCTAGGGTCAGCGTCTCACGTTCTAGAAAAAAAAACTCACAGCAACCAAGGGAGCGGCACAAACGCATGGCGGGGAAGAGGGAAGCCCAATACAGTTAGTTAAACTTCACGATGACTCAATTTGGCAGCAGTCAGCTCGACCCAGAGTAATGATAATAAGTCCTATTGTATCCCACGAAGGATGTCGCTTCAGCCGACGGCCAACTTCTTAGCAAGTACTCTCCCAGATACAAAATCTTGATGCACATAGCAAATGATTTGTGACTCTGATATCGGTTAGTATAGTTTGATTTTTTTTTTTTTCAACAAGTCCATCTTTTTGCCGACGACATCATCAGACTGCACGACACATGACCGCTATACCACATCAGGCCTGGTTGCGGGGCTCCTCGGGCCGACTGTTTGTCCAGTAATTAGCCTAAACCTCCAAACGACCATCTCATGATTCTTGTTGGATGATGAATTGACGAGAGACTGAATTCTTTTTTCACCGTCAACTCGAATAGTATGTGCTCTGCCGCTATATCGATGAGACAGTAGGCTACTGGTAGCCATGCCAGGCACCTAGCACCCTTGTCTGCCAATTGGTAGTACCCAGCCACTATGTACTAATAAGCTATTACTAGTACTGTAGTACTACTCTGTGTAGTAGCCTACTGTAAGCCGTCGACACAATATGAGCATCTGGTACTGGTGGTCGTGAGCAAGCCAGAAAGCTAGTAGATCGAAGATCCAGGCGGTTCACAGAAGTCAGACAGAAAGGTTTGCTTCGAGTCGTGGCTCTTGGATGACTACATAGTAGTAGTAACTCCTACAAGGTAGACCGACTTTTTTAAGCGACGCGATGGCTTGCTTCAACTACAGCCACGCAACTCTTGATTGAAGCGCGATATCTTGTTGGTCCTCCGTTGTCGGACGAAAGCAGCTTCCACCAAAATTGCTCATTATACGCCACACCTCTGTACTCTATTACGACACGCTACCGCGTCAAGCAAGAATCTCCGACTTTCGAGTACTCTTCGTAGTACGAGACTACACAATACATCGAACGAGTAGTGACTCTTGAAACATCAATACTGATGTTTGATCTTCTTGATTCTCGTCAACAATCTTTCACAAACACAGTCACTGCCGGACCTTGCCGCCGGGTAACTTGTCACGGCGAATACTTGCTCGCTGGTTCATGCTACTCGTACAGCTGCAATCCGTGAACAGAGTTTTGTCGAGATCGTGGGATTGATTAGATTGATAACAGCGCAATCTGCATGGCGTGCGGCAACCTCGTGGAACCGCAATTGGCCAATCAGCACATTTAGCTTTCGGCCAAGGACATCCTACAGGCACGGCATCTTATCTGATTGATCACCCCCTCCACCCATCACGAAGCGTCGGCATCGTCGACAAACTTCTGGCCTGATCACTGATCAGAGCGGGAAAGCTCAGACGGAGCCAAGCCAGCGAACGCTCTTGAGAAGCTCTCCACACTGTTTACTGCCGTGCAGTTACATGCAAGGACTGCTCTCACTCCCCCTTGCCTCAACATGCCTTGGGTCAGATAGAAGTCTTACATACCAACTAGTACATATGTACTACATAGTAGTAGTGGTAGGACACTATTACATGCTAGTGCTGCGCACCCATGCGGTTTTGCTTGACGTTATGGGGAAGCCCTGCCAGAGACTCATCCCATGCCGAGCAGTCTGACCGACATCGGTGTCGACATCCGCCGAAACTTCCCAGTATTCCTCGACACATTTCGCTTGGCTCGGTGGAGGAAGGAGTTTTAGCTCCTTGGATTGGCAGCCACGTTATCTAATCTGATGCGGTCAAAAAAGCCTCGTCCACAGTTCACAGCAGCTTGGTGGATGGCGCAAGTAATTCAATCATAGCGAGCGTCCTCCAGGACCCCATGCAACGTGTGAAGTCGCAGGTGATGACTAGCGTGGTTATGGCAAGGCTCTTTGAGGAGAGGTAGTATTCGTCTTTTCCACTTCTTCCCCACTCTCCTTCGTTTTCTTAAATACTGGCTGAGAGCCCTGTCGCTCATCACCCTGGCCTTCATGGCTGTCCAACGTTTGAATTCTTTTTTTTCCCTAGTATTCTCCGCCGCCATATCCTTTTCTGGCACAGTACTAGCGCCCACTGCTTAGTATCATGGAGGCTTTTGCAAAAGAGACACATGTGCATGTCGGTAGTAGCATGCAGCATGCCACGACCGATGTGGACATGAAGAAGAACGGTCACGGTGTCGACGAGGTCCCAGGAGACTCTGTAGATTATAGGTGTGACCCGGACAATACCTCTGAAGAGTTTCAGCCCGGCGTCAGGCGTGTGCGAGCGGTCACCTCAGTCTGGTCGACGACAACGCTGTGGATTATGTTTGCTGTGTGAGTGTCTGCAGGCTACCAGAGCACGTCGCATACCCCGTTTTTGTATATTGGAGGGCGGCACTGATGTTCTGTCACCTGCTAGGCTCTACTTGGTGTCCTTTGTTGACATGCTCTTGACCTCGGTCCAGGACTCTCTCAACCCATACATCACCTCGTCATTCCAGAAGCACGGTCTTCTTGCCACTGTCAGTGTCGTCGCTACAATTCTGAGTGGCTGCTCGAAACTCACGCTGGCCAAAATCATCGATATCTGGGGTCGTGTTGAGGGGTTTCTCTTCATGCTGCTCGTTGTTGTAGTCAGCTTAATCATGAAGGCGACCTGCAAGAACATGGAGACATACGTCGGAGCTCATACCCTGTTCTGGACGGGCCACATTGGCATGATGTATGTCATCGACGTCATGTTGGCCGACATGACCACTTTGAGGAACCGGATGATCATGTTTGGTATTAACGGTACTCCAACGATTGCAAGTACATTCGCTGGCCCGAGGATCGCGGACCTGTTCTATAAGAACCTGAATTTCCGGTGGGCCTTTGGTGCTTTTGCGATCATGCTTACAGGGGTCAGCATCCCGGTTGTGGTCATCATGCTGCTCATGCAGCGTCGAGCCACCAGCATGGGTGTTTTGACTAAAGAGAGGTCCGATCGGACCTGGCGGCAATCCGTCATGCACTATTTTGTCGAGTTCGATGGTAGGTTACCACCATCTTTCTTGCGTGTCTTTCCCCACGGTCAGGGATGAAGGTCATTAACGACCCGCCCTTTCTAGTTATTGGCATTGTTCTCATAACCGCCGCATTCGCCCTTATTCTGCTCCCCTTTAGTATCGTGACTTATGCCCCTAAGGGATGGGCAACGGGATACATCATTGCGATGGAGGTTGTGGGAGTTGTCTGTCTTGCTCTTTTCTACGTCTGGGAGAGTCTCTTTGCGCCTGTGCAATTCCTGCCATGGAAGTATCTCAAGGAGCCAACCATTGTAGGCTCTTGCCTGCTATATGGTGTTATGTTCACCTCATGCTTGTCAGTTTACCCCATTGCCATTGGCTGTGGTCCGCCGCATACTAACCTGCTTTGCCAGTTGCTGGAACGCCTACTTCAACTCCTATCTTCAGGTCGTGCACAGGTTGAGCATCACCACCGCGGGCTACGTTCTCAACTCCTTCTCGCTCACATCCTCCATCTTGGGTCCACTTATCGGCATGTACGTTCTTCCAAAGGCGACCCATTACCGGTTTTGAGTAACTTTGTACGGTTCGATTCTGACCTCTTTTCCACAGCTTGATCAGTTATACGGGAGAATTTAAATGGACCGCCTACGCGGGTATCCCATTTATGCTCATCGGAACCGCGCTCCTAATACCCTTCCGACAACCCGATACCCATGTCGGCCTCCTGACCATGACCCAAATTCTTGTTGGCATTGGCACCGGTCTCTTTGCTGCGTGTGGCCAGCTCGCTGTCATGGCCCCCGTCAGCCACCAGGAAGTGGCAGTAGTCATCGCTATATGGGGCATGTTTGGATCGATTGGGGCCTCCATCGGCCTCGCCATTGCGGGTGCCATGTGGAATCAAATCCTCCCGAGTCAGCTATATGAGCGTCTCCCTGACGAAAGCAAGAACCTGACAGCGGCCATCTTCGCCGACATGGTGCAGCAGCTGTCCTACGCTGATGGTACCCCTGAGCGTGAAGCCATCGTGGGGGCGTATGCAGACGTGCAAAGGAAAATGGTGATTGCCGGGGCTTGCCTTATGCCTCTGGTTCTTGCCTCGATTGTTATCTGGAGAAATGTAAATGTCAAGAAGCTGGAGAGAGAGCAAGGTGGCCAGACAAAGGGCAATATATGGTAGGCGATCTATACAAGTCATACAACCATGAATGTAAAGATGTATATTGCATAGTATGTAGTAGTATAGGCAGTACACTACTACTGTGTATGGCAATGCTGAGAGTACTATCATTTAAGGGTTTGGTGTTTCAAGTCGAGGGAATCGTGCTGTTAGATGTCATGTGACAAGGCCAAGCCGTACTGTATCATGTGATGCCAGCTTCCCACACCTGCCCGTTGTATCTGTAGGGAGTCTGAGGATTGGATTGGTGGAGGAGGTCCGAGGAATCTATCTACGTGGGTCACATGACCGAGCTAGGCCGGTTTAGGGGAGGGGTCTTGGCCCTAGGCCAGGACTACCTCCAACACCCCCCCTCGGCCGCGGCGTAGGTCAGAGTGACTGATCTATATACATGATGTAGATGTAGACCTAATCCTTTGATCCACCAAGAAAGCTACCTAACCACTTATCATTTAATTCCCATAAGGTCTAGAAAGACTTTGAACTTGGTGTGTTGTAGGGGCTTCGTCAGTCTGTCCGCGGTAATTTGATCGGTAGAAACAGGGTAATTT
>FQSS02000619.1:0-27455 GCA_900128795.2 Malbranchea cinnamomea
CGAACATACTATCACGGCTGCCAAAAAAAATAGGTCCGCCTTCCTCAAAAAGGCCTGAGAGCAGTGCGACAATTCTGGAAGGCATTAACGTGTTCCAATCCTTATTGCAAACGGTCTCACTTTTTCAGCCGCCATCTTCTTACCAACGGGTCGAAGACTGATCTTCACATTCACCGCGGGCCGGCTTCGTCAGTGAAACATTCGCTTATAGGGCCTGTCTGGTGCCAGCAGGCGAGCGAGCCTGTTCTACTGTATAAAAAAAAAAATGTAAACACTGCAGAACCAATCATTAGCAGTCAACAAAGCATTGCTCGAGAGCGGAGAAGGACTTATCTCACCCAGTGAGTAGCTCGGGAGGCCGTCATTGTGAGAGAAAGTCTCAACTACCGCAACGCGAAGCTTGGATGGCCAGAACGTCACCCAAGTACTCCGTACAAAACCGTTAAATCGATATAGGGTGTGAGAGCGCTCCCGGTACCTGTTTCTACCTCTAGTACGGACAAGCAAAGAGAGATTTAAACACCTTCGCAGATCCTATTCAGACACGATCCGCACCTCACAGAACAACAGTTAATATGAGATTCTTGAATTTCTTGTTTCGTACCTCACCAGCGTGTAATGCAAATCCCCGCACCGCCAGAGAAAAAGGTACCATTGAAGCAAATAGGGAACGGACGAATCTGGTGTTCATTGCAGCAAAGAGGGAAAGTCAAAAAATAACCGACTTAAAAAGTAAAACGTTGTGATTAAAATGTGTATGTGTGTGTTATGTTTGTTCCCGTGTATGCAAGTCTACCACCATTCCTCCGTCCATCCATCCGGTAAAAACAGATTTTGGGGGGTAAGGTTGTTGGATTCTTTTTTGAGGTGTTTCGTATTTAGACGGAATTTGTGACGCCTTCGAAATCCTTCCATGGGAGGAGAGTTGTCCAGATCCAGAACGAGAAAATAAGACACAGCCGGTCCATGTATACTGTTTCCTTCCGATCTAGAACAAATCACCATTTTCCAAAGTGTTTACTCAGCCGGCTTGCTGGCCTCCTCACCAGCGGGAGCCTCTTCCTTTTGCTCGGCAGCTGGAGCCGCAGCCTGCTCATGGGCGGGCTCAGCCTCAGACGAGGTCCAGAGAGTCTATTCGAAAACAGGGGATTAGAACATGACCTTCTAACAGAAATGCGACGCGCGGGCTTACCAAGTTATCTCTCAGGAGCTGCATAATGAGAGTTGAGTCCTTGTAGCTCTCCTCGCTGAGGGTGTCAAGTTCTGAGCATGCATTTGTTAGCTGTGTCACCGGAAGGATTTTTAATAGAAGTGCATGAAAGAAACGTACCGGCGATGGCGTCATCAAAGGCCTGCTTGGCAAGGTGGCAAGCCTGGTCGGGAGAGTTCATGATCTCGTAGTAGAATACAGAGAAGTTGAGAGCAAGACCCAGACGAATAGGGTGAGTGGGAGCAAGGTCAGTCTGGGCGACCTCGGTGGCGCTCTTATAAGCCTCCAGAGACTTGTCCGCAGACTGCTTGCGACGCTCACCAAGGGCGAACTCGGCAAGGTAACGGTGATAATCTCCCTTCCTGCAGAGCAACATTAGACAAAAATGCCCATGAAAAATGTAAGCAGGAACGTACATCTTGTGGTAGAAGACCTTGGACTCGCCGGTCTGAGCGGACGGAATGAGGTGCTTGTCGAGAACCTCCAAGATGTCATCGCAAATCTTGGCCAACTCAGATTCAATCTTCTGGCGGTATTCCTTAATCAGAGCAACCTGGGCGTCGTTGCCTTTGGATTCCTCCTTCTGCTCAATAGAGGTGACGATTCTCCACGACGCACGGCGAGCACCGATGACATTCTTGTAGGCAACCGACAAAAGGTTGCGCTCCTCGACAGAGAGCTCCTTGTCAGAAGACGCAACGATCTTCATGTTCTCCACCATTTCTACTCGCAAGTCAACACCGCCAAGTTCGCCCTGTCAGGTGGGATGGCTCTGGATGTGTTACGGACCTTCGTAGCGCTCGGCCTGCTCGGCCAGCTTGGCCAGATAGACAGCTTCTTCGATACCCATGGTGGATTAAAGAATCTGGCAATGACAACAGACGAGTCAGCAGATGCACGAAGAACATTCGTCAAATGGTACTTCTAAAATTGAGGCGTACAGGGATATTCTGTTGGACATGGGGTACTTGAGCGGGGAGGTAGAGATTAGATGGACGAGATAAAGAACAAATACAGAGGAATAAACTGAGCAATGGATGAAAGTAAAAAAAAGGCAAGGAGCTTTGAAAAAGGCTGCGTCGAATTCATGGCATGCACAAGTCTGTTGTTCTGATCTCGCGTCACCACGATTCAGAA
This sequence comes from Malbranchea cinnamomea, assembly GCA_900128795.2. Classification (NCBI taxonomy): domain Eukaryota; kingdom Fungi; phylum Ascomycota; class Eurotiomycetes; order Onygenales; family Malbrancheaceae; genus Malbranchea; species Malbranchea cinnamomea. The sequence goes on from FQSS02000619.1 coordinate 2,348, forward strand.
ACATTGTCAGGAGGGCAGAGATCAAATACTCCAAGAGCCAGAATCACAGATTGAAGGTAAATTCGTGATGCAAGAAGGAATAAGTATCAAGGAGCAAAACCATTAGATTTGAGCGACTGTCTAAAAGGCCGCAATACACATGAATGGGTCTTGTTAAGAGGTCACGCCGCAGTGAGATGCTGCCGAGCATTGGTCGTGAAGCCACTGTTTGCAAACCAGCACAAAAGAGAAAGCCACTTCCTTACCTAGAGAAAGAGACAACGCGCAAGAAAGAGTAATGAAAGAAAGTTAGAAGACGGGTTGACTGGTCTGGAAGCACAGGAGGAAGAGGAAAAGGTCAGCAGATGAGTTTGTTAGAAGGGGAAGCACAGAAAGGGAGAGTTGGAGAGAGGAGTGAGAAAGGTGAGAGGAGGTCGTCGCAGGTGGAGGTGTGGGCGTAACAACAGTCTGGTAATGGCAGTACGGGACACACAGGCTAATAACTTAACCCAGGAGGGTTTAGCGCTGTCTGCTTTCTGTTTAGGCGCCTGGCAGTGTTTTCCTTCACTGTTTCTTTGCTCTGCAGTTCTCGGGTGTTCTATTATCCCTTCCACCAGAATGCAATCTGTTCAGCGTCTTCAGAGCCAGCAATGATGTCGTTACCACATGGGAGGCGTGGAGACTACCATTTTCCTTGACTCAGGGAGTGTTCAGAAAACATCATCAACTGGCCAAGACCGCAAAAGAACCCCCCATAGCAAGTGGAGCCCTACCAAACTACACTATGAAATCCCTTACCACTGCAGCGCCTCACCTTCTTTAAAAACCAGCGCATCAACACCCCTGGAGAAGCGCTGACATACAGTATGGAAATGATAATTCCCCATTGACAAACAATAGAGGCTTTGGAGTGCTTCTTAGTACGAGTGAGTGAAACATGCGATATCATAATAGCAGAAGGGTTAACCTGCAGATTTCCCCTAGACAGAAGAGTATTTCCTTTTCTGAGGGTAGAGCATGCTCTTTTGTCCATGAATTGCGCCGTTAAGAGTGACGACTCAATAAAGTTTGATATACAACCCCCTTCCAAGAGCCATCATGGGTTAAGACAAAATGCAGTAATTTATAAAGTAATTTCTTCTATAGCTGGTAGCGGCTGGACCTGAGAAGCCCCTATCGCAATCTTTGAACAAGAGAACAACACCCCAAAATCAATTCTGAGCGTTGGCGACCGTCGTTTGTGACCGACGTAATATTACTAGACAGCATCACATGACCATTGCTGACTATACATGACGCCAGTCCTGTTTTGCCCAAACTCCACTGCTGATGTTCCACCTGAGCTTTCCGATGACGACGTCGTAAGGAACTTCGCCTTCCCGAGAATCAGCCCAGTGCTTCAGACAAGCGACGGCGAGGTATTTAGAGAACTCTCATCTGCGATTTCTGAGTTGCAAAGAGTTAGAACTCACCGAAACCGTGCTTTACAAGTGATAGCGCATCTCGAGTCCCCTGCTTCCTCCTTCAAAATGATCAGACAAACCGCTAGACCTCTTCTCCGTGTCACCAGGCTCCCACTGAATCGATCCTTCTCTGTTGCCGCAGTCAGAATGGGTGAGGGAGATACTGGCTCAATTCGACCCGGCGGTACCGCCTCTGGGTAAGCATGGATACATAGTCGATTCAATCTGCGATCTAGGCAGAATTTCACTTTGCTTAAAACGGTGCTAACCACCTCCCTCGCGGGTTGACAGCGATGCCTGGACAAAAAAGGAATCCGCTCAAGAGAACATCTACATGAAGCAACGTGAGATGGAGAAGTATGTCTCCTTTCCCTTGCCGTTCCTATCCGTGCTGCTCTTTCGGTGCTTCTAGCAGTGCATTGCTGGGTTGAACCTAGAGAAAAAGGAATTAACATGCTAACTCTACGTCCCATCAACTTAGGCTCAAGGCCATCAGAGAGAAGCTGAAGAAGCAGCGTGAGCATCTTGATGAATTGGATGCCCACATGTACGTCCCCTTTTTATCTTCCCTTGCCTGCTGTGGTTTGCTGCGTAGCTCACTAACCTTGACTGATTGATCAGTGAGGCTCTCACCAAGGAGCAGGGCGGCGAGCAGCACTAAGTGCGAATTTACGAGTTTACGACTGTATCATAAGACGATACCTCTGCAGTGCTCAATCTCTCTCTCTTGTGTTTTCTGTCTAGCTCTTGCTTGTCCTACCACTATCTTCCCATAAAGTGATAGCTTCCAAACTTCATTTAAATAGTGGTGCGCAATTTTCGACATTTGTATTGATCGAGCCCTGATAATGCCAATTCTCGTAGACATCACGTAGACGAAAAGCAACCACACATATTAATAACCTCCAACAGACCAAAGAATAATCACTAGACGTAAAGGCAAAAGAAAACACGCGTGGCATAGTGCAAATTGGGGTAGTTGTAATAATAAACTAACAAAGAGTATGCTGTCAATTTCACCGTCTACCCATGTATGCCTTATAGAAATCATCCGCTGCGCTGCTACCAACGCCTCTTCCGACACCATCCCGATACCCGCCATACTGTGCACCAATGGAGTTGCCTGCTTTTTGCATCGCATTGATTTTGGCACGGAGATTGGCAGTGCCCTGATCAATTTGTTGGAGCTGGGAAAGGTGGGAGTTGAGGATGCGGACAATTTGGGAGATCTAGAACAGAAGACAAAAAGTTAGCGCATCGGTCTCAAGATTCGTGCACGATCACGGGGCCAAAAGAAACAAATATAACAGTGGCAGGGTTGAAACTAACGGGCTCATCAGCTTTGCTGGTCTTGCTGAGGCTGGCGGAAGCGGCATTGACTTCTTCAATCATGCTGGTCAAATCTTGACCCACTTCATTGAGCCGTTCGGAAAGGCGTTCGGCCAGTTTATATCTATAGAATCAGTTAGTATGCTATTCAGTGTCAACTGCGCAATAAAAAATGAATATGAACTCACGTTCTCTCTCGTTCCTGGTCGGGCCCTTGGAGCGAATCTCCTAAGACAACTTGCTTCGACAGGAGTGCGTCCACTTCTTGTTCATATCTATCGAGCCACGAGCTCAACTCGTCCTGTTGGCTTTCCACAGAAGACAGCTGCCGCTCTACCTCATTTGCAGCACGCTCCGCCTCGTACGTACTGGCATGCAATTTTGCAACTTTTGCACTGTTCTCTATTAACAGACGATCCCACTCTGCCACTTGCTCGGCCTGTTCTTGGAATTCCTTTTGATATTTTGTTAAGTCAGTGGCCCACCGCGTAATAATCTCATCCATTGTCTTATTCTTAAGCCTCGACTGCGCCGGAGGAGCTGGACCCGCCGTTGAGGCACCAAGTCCAGTTCCTGTTACTGTAGCGCCAGTGGTGGTAGCTTTGGAGTCAGAAGTGGCTGCAGTCGTGGTTCCGGTCGTGGTTCCCGTTGTTGTAGGGACAGCCGTCGTTGAAGTAGCTGCTGTCGTCGAGGTGGTTATAGGAGCCGACGTAGTAGCAGTTGTCTTTCCGACATTGAAAAGATTACCAGAAGTGGACGCTGGTGTCGCAGTCGTTTCCTGGGCTGTGGTCTTCCCAAGGTTTGCAAACATGTTATTAGAAGAGGTAGCAGGCGTCGCAGAGGAGTCAGTCCCGGTTGTTTTTCCGAGGTTGCCAAAAAGGCCACCGGAGGATGTGGCGGGCGTAGTCGTTGATTCACTCCCCGTTGTCTTTCCAACATTAAACAAACTACCAGTTGTGGTGGGTGTTGTAGTCGAACTAGAGGGAGCAGCTGGTTTTCCAAAACTGGAAAATAAACCACCGCTAGGTGCTGGGGTTGTAGACTGATCTGCCCCCGTGGTTTTGGGCTCAGAGGATGAGGTAGTTGCTACCGCTGGCGAAGACGGCGCATTGCTGGCTGTCGTACCTGCGGTGAAGCTAGGAAACATCGGCTTCTGGGTGCTGTCTGTCGAGGTGGTCGTGGTGGCGGGCGTAGAAAATGACGGAGCAGATGAAGAGGTGCCTAACGAAAAAAGCGGCTTCTGTGAGGACGAGGTGTTCGTGTTAAAAAGTGAACCAGAAGCTGGAGTGGTAGTTGGGGTCGCCGCAGCGTTGCCAGATAGTGGTTTTGCCCCCGACGCTTCTTCCTTTTTGTCCTGGTTCAGTTTGAAGAGTCCGCCCGTTGGTCCCGCATTGCCAAAAATGTTTGGAGCTGTGGATGTCGTCGTAGAGGGCGTTGTCGATGCTGTGGTGGTAGTTTGCGACGTGCCCCCGAACAGACTTGAGCCTGACGGCGGTGGTCCAGCAGGTGTGGTCGACACACGGCCGAACAGACTGCCTCCAGCCGACGTTGGCGGCGTGGTAGTTCCGAAAAGCGAAGGCTGTCCTCCGCCGGAAGTAGAGGCCTCTGCAGGTTTGTTTGGGGTCCCAAACAAAGAGCCCGACGACGAAGTCTGGCTCGGCTGATTGAATTTGAAAGACGAGCCTCCAAACAGATTAGACTGTTGCCCGCCTGTGGTCCCAAATATCGATGGCATATTGCTCCCCGTTGTACTCTGTTGCGCCCCGACATTGCCAAATATGCCCCCTCCTGAGCCACCAGGCTTCTGTGAGCCCCCTTGAGAACCGAACATTCTGGTAAGTAGGCGATTGGTTATCGAGAAAGTAAACTGTTGACACAAGTCTCTTCTCTATCAACTGCGAAGCCAAAGTTAGCATCGAGTCTCAATTTTGCTAGGTTGTAGTGTGACGAACACCTTCAAAACAAACCCAGACACACACAGAAAGCAAAAAAAATTGGCTGCTTCAACTTTTGCGCAGTCTGTTCACACAAAAAAAAAGCGCTCAAGTAGCATTGAGCACTGTTCACCGTCGAAATGCAAGGAATGAACGCCGTGCGAAGAGACGGCGACTGCGAAAACGCGTTGGATGCGTTGATAATCTTTGGAAATGGTCGAAGCTATTTGCACTCCAGAGCTAACAACGTATGTACGTAACAGTATTTTACGCTCCAAGAGAATTAGTGCAAGTGCCAAAACTGAAAAACGAAGACACAGCGTCATCCAAGGTTCACCATGTATCTGGACTCTCCTTCGACCGTCGCTGCCCTCCCTGATACGCAATTACTGTGGATATCTCTCCCATTCTCACCTTTCATCCCGCTGTTGTCAAGATCATTCCTGCTTCCTGTGTCTAATACGGGAATTAGCATTCTCTTCGTCTCTTCATTTTTTCTAGATCCGTATTTTTCCATGAAATCTACTTAGTCTACGTAACGATACCTAATAGCTTCACAACTAGTAGTATATAGGGTCGGTCTCCTATGACCACCAGTCGCTCTCGTTCCAGCACGCTGCTGGAACCGCCGCCTCCTGGTGCCGAGCAGGAAGATCCAGGCGCGCAGGAGCTTGGTATGTTGCAGTTATTCCATTGTCACAGAGTCTCTGGCTGACTGTGCATCATGCATATTGTAGCATCCGACAACGATATGGGCCACTCCTCAGACGCTCCGGCAGAACGACTCGGTACTCAAACTCCGTCTCCAATTCCTCGGACACGGGTAGAAAAGGTTGACGACTCTCCCCGTTATGGCGAAGTCCCTGGGTCACCCGCATCTCAGGCCAGGGTGTCAGATGCGGTTCCGCATGAGATTGCAATAGTCGGAGAGAACCCTATAAAAAATAAAACTAGGGAACCACCTCTTGACGGAAGCAGTGCTTCCGCATCTCCCGTGCCGCGAACAGTAGTCGAGGAAGTTGACCAAAGCCAAGCCAGCTATGGTGATATCCCTGGGACACCTGCTTATGAGGCTAGACTAGCAGACGCTGTCCCGGATTCGGTCATACAAATTCAGACCTTCCCCCCTGAAGAGCCTTTGAACTCTGCGCAGCCTGGCCTCGTTCTCGAAACACTTGTTTCCCGCATTGAATCTCCTCCACTGCGAGACGGCTCGTCTCCTGATTCGTTCAAGGCGCACCGAAGGAGCCCAAGTGATGCATTAGCTGACGCGGAGGAGACAATATCGGATGTTCCAGGTAAGAATTTGCTTTTCGTCTTGCCCTTTCCATATCAATTGCCAGAGGGCCGATTGACCGAATCGGCGTCACCAATCATGTTGGCACCGATGCTGATGGTATCTGCTGAGAAGAAATAGCCAAATCGACGAACATCGAACACGATGATGATGATGAATTTGGCGACGACTTTGACACGTTTGAAGCCGGAGTGGAGCTTGGAGAAAATGATGATTTTGATGACTTTGATGACACATTTGAGCAACCGACCTCAGCAGCAATGGACGAAACATCTCAAGATCTAAAGACAAGTTTTCCAGAACAGACTTCGACGCCATCTGTTGTGAGTAGCCTTAATGGAATGCTTTGTTGCAGAGATGCCTCATGCTTCGTGCAAACATAATGCCCTTGCACCAGTCTAGTTCTTGTAAGCTGATCAATTTGCAGCCTCCTGTTTTAAACTTCGACTCCCTCAAATCTTTACCTGATCTTATTACTGCGACCACTGGTCACCTTGATACCCTCTTTCCTAAGTCAGCAAATCTATCCTCTCTACCGCCAGTCGATCCCGTCTCCAATTCGTCCATATTCACCACCGAGCGCTCGCTCTCTCTATGGTCCCAGCTCGTTGCTCCTCCACCACTCCAACCGCCAAACTGGACCAAATCCCGTATTCGTCGCCTCTTCCTCGTCTCGCTAGGTGTCCCAGTGGATTTAGACGAGATCCTCCCGGCGTCAAAACAAAAGAAACTTGTCCTCCCTTCAATTAACCTGGAATCCAACAACGGTTCGTCCGCAACCGAAGACAGGGATCGTTCGCGCAGTAGGTCCAAGAAAGATGGGCAACAGCGCTCATCCACATCCACCGACTTGGGACGCTCCCCGTCACGAACCCGTAGACGCCGTGGTCAGCCGCCCCCACCAGAGCTCGATATCTCTGCTGTCCATCGCCTGTGCGCGACGACGGATGCCGCTCTAGATGGCTTTACAGACGAAGAGTTGCGGGAACACGTCGCCACTCTTGAGCGGATGACTGTTCGCGCGAGTGAGGTCTTGGAGTACTGGCTGAGGAGGCGGGATGGGCAGTTGGGTGAAAAGGAGGCGTTTGAGGGGGTTATCGAGAATTTGGTGAAGCATGCCAGGCAGGTGAGGAAGTAGATACCTATCTTAATGTGTCAACCTAATAACTACAAGATGGGAAAATGAAACACTTGGAAGAAAGTAGGTTGAGGAATGGGAGAGGAAACTGATGAAAAAGGCTGGCCTTGGTTTCCAATCTTCTGTCGTCTGCGACGTTCTTAACTCTTTTTTTACCCTCCACAGCTCTCGATCCTGGGATTCATTCAACTTTGAACCTTTTGCCTCGCATACTATATTGTGATATTTTTGCATCTTTGGCTGTCCAGTGACTGTCCAGCAGGATACGATTGAAGTTCACAATCCTACCGATCTCCATGAATGAGCAAGATACACGATTAGAACCCAAGTAAAAATAGTAAAAGAAGGACAACTCGAGTGGGTAACTAAAACTCCCCTGAATGCAGCAGCTAGTTTTGAGGCCAGAAGATAGATATCTTGAACTTCAACGCCTTTCTATCTTAACATCTACCTCGGACAGATAACGCCACCCGTGGAGACTCCAGAACGTTAGCTTGAGAAGCCGAATAGATGTCAGCGATATATGACGTGTAGTAGAGCAGCAAGGGAAAGGAAGATGGACGGCAGCGAATGAAATCCATGTACAATCATGGGGAGGTAGCATGCAGCATGCCTGAAGTGTTGAGGAAAAGGACTTGCGGATCAATGGGTATAAATCGAGCACAGAACTAGCTGAAAATGAAGAACTTGTTGACTAGGATGCAAAATGAGTATTGTCAAAGCATTTAGTCTAACTCGATGACTTCGGGCTGTTTCGCAGGTCGAGATAGGGAAGGAAGACTGGGTGCAGGAGGAGGATTCTGCGATGCTGGATTCCCTGTCTGGCTTCCGTCCAACTTCGGCAGGGCTGGAGTTTGCGACTTGCTCTTCTGTTCTGACTCTTTCTCCTTCTTTGCCTCCCATGTCCCATCTTGTTTGACTAGTATTGTTTTCACGGTGCTTAGCTGGTTTCTCTTTTCCAATTCGGTCCGCACACTGAGAAGGAACTCGTCGATAATCATGTTCGCTGGTCGTGTATCTCCGCGGCAGATTGGGCATTTCCACGCTTCCGCCATGCCATTGCCTCTAACGGTTTTCGATAGGCGAGTGGAGAGGTACGTCTCAAGATCGAAGCAGTCAGGATGGCTGCATGATTTGCCTCGTACTGGGATGTCCACTATCCGTGCCATGAAGGGATCAACGAGGTTCACGCTGACGTACTCGTCGACAAAGCATAGCTCGTCATCGTCAAGTGACGTCCGTTTTAGCCTCTGCAATATACGCTCTACGGACGCGGACACGGGAAGCGTTTCCACCGAGTTGCGGACACGTTTGTGCTCTGCTGTCTCTAATTTCTCCACAGCTACAGCGTAGAACTCCGATGTATACTCATTGGGACCCCGAAGGTAGGTTATGCTAATATCATTAGTACCCTCGCGCAGGGACGAGGTAATATTGATAGGTAAATCCTTGCCATGGTGAATTTTTCGGCTGATGTGATGCTCGATGCCGTTCACATGGAGATAAATTGCTTGCGGCCAGTTACAGTCCATTGCAATCCACTTTTCCTCGGGCAAGGGCTCCGATACTGTTTTTATTCTGGCGCAACGAAGCTGGAAGGAGAGAGACCCGTCCATGACGCCATAAGTCAAAGGACTATCTTTTTGAGGTGGCAACACCATGGCTAACCTGTTACTATCGGTCGATTGTAGTATCAATTCCCATCGGAATGTGGATGCTTGAACGCCCAGACATTGCGGCGGAATGGCAAAGGAATGGAAGAATTGATACAGACGCCTTGATGGATCTTCTTTCCCATTCTGGTCCAGAGTCTTGGTGATAACCATCAGATGTGCTTCATGTAATCCACTCAAGAGTGGGTCAGGGTTGGCCGGTACCGAAACAGGTGTTCCTGGAGGAGGGAATAGAAGTTGAGACGTAGGATGGAGCGCGGAAGTAGATGGAGGAAAGGACGGCGTAAGGGACCAAGCAAATGGCTGAGGATAGGCTCCGCGGCTCAACGGTTGAGGAACAGCTGGAGTAGCCGCGGCATGTAAGTTATGAACGGCCATCGTAGGTCCGTTTGGAGGCTGGTAGCGTACGATTTGTGTACCATGCCACTGAGCTCGATCTTGAGTGTTGTACGCATGGGGAATAAACGGGGAAGGGCCCGATTGTTGAAAGTGAGATGACTGCGTCATGGGCACATACTGAATGCATCTGCCTGTATTGAGCTGCGGGGGAGGTTGTAGTGAAGCCTGCTGTGTCGGTGCTTGCCCAATTCCTGTAACTATCGTTGGGGCTGGCCCATTTGACGGCGGCATATTGGTTTGAACCGGCATAGGAACTTGGTAAGGCGGTTGCTGTGCAACCAAGGACGGCCTTTGTGTGTAAGGCTTTGATGGCGACATTATTGCTGTATGATTCAACTGCTGCACAGCATTCCCCTCGGGTGTAAGACGGGTTGGTTGGTTTTGTGCCTGCTGGGGCAGAGGTGTAAGCATGAGGTCAGATAATGCCAGTTGCACAGGAGGATGTGGTAGACCCATGTGTCCCTCGCTGTACTCTTCCTGGACCACATGATTATACGCGTTTAGGACACGTCCATTGTGGGCTTTTATTTGATCGATCATGATTGGGTCCAATCTGGATCCTCTAAGCCTTACCCGGCCAAATCGATGGTCTTCAAGGTAAATCCGAGCATATCGATCCCACCGTTTATCGGGTTGGCTGCCTTTCATGCGACGATAACAGAACGTGAAGATGATATTCCAGAGGACCGGGGAATAAATCCAGAATTGGCACCTCACCTCATCAACGAGAGGGGGGATTCTTCGAGCGACTATCCTCCGCTCAAATTCATGCCAGTTAAGGGATAGTGCTGTTAATGCCCGCATGGCATAAGGGAAATGCCGCGCATAGTGAAGTTTCTGACTCAGAGCACGCTCCAATGGAACAGGGAAGACTGCACTCTTTGCGACAAAGTCTGGTGGGAGAGTGGCATTTTGTCTTAGCATTTCTCCCAGAATATCCAAACCGCGTTCGTGCGGGGAGCCGAAACCGTTTAGATGTTGCAACAGTGCCGGCATCCTGGTCTTTATCGCATAAATTTGGTGAATGGCGAGAAATTGGAAGTCAGGTAACACGCAACTATCTTGCAGTTGGCAAACGCGCATCTGTACCGGCGCCGGCATCCCCAGTTTCCATGTCTCGAGCGAACCAGCAAGCCTGGAAAGAGGAGAAGTTGCTGTGCCCTCTGAACTCATCGAGGTTGACTGCGGTTGTTGAGGTTGAGGAGTACTTTCAGCAAAGGACGTAGCACGAGGAAAGACTTGAGACGGGCTGCCACGGGGCTGGGGCAATGTGGGAGGAACCGGTCCCGTGCAAATTCGTTTATCTCGATGCGAACCCGAAGAGCCAGGAGTGATGGTCTGAAAGTGGGTAGGATGGGTACTTTCTCCATCACGGTCATGGACTTGCTGGCTTCCGGCAACAACGTCAGGGATTGGGTGGCTGGTACCATGTTGAGGCTGGGGAAGCGATGTCCATTGCTGTAATAAAGAAGAGGATTCATCCCTTGGCTGCTCAGTATGTTCGAAACAATTTTCCTGAGATTTGTTTGTTCCAGCAATAGAAGCTGCAGCCTCATCACAACCACTGACCTGATGGGTGTTGTTTTGCTCAACCACCACTGCTGTCTCTGGAGCTTCATCTGGCTCCAATGATGATTGCTCCTTTGTTGCCATGGACGCTACATGATTTTGCACATTTCCATCTTGAGGAAGTGATGCAACTTTCAGGAACAAAGGGTTCGTTGACTCCATTGTCAGAGGGCTGGGCTCAGTGGTAACAGCAGCACCAGTACTACTCATAGGTGGAGTGGGACAGTCGGCTCTGCTGGCATTGAGCGCACTAGTGTACTGCATCCAGGATCTCTGCTTTCCACCAAGAAATCTGGTTGCTGTTGAATTGGATTGTGTTATTTCCATATCATTGCGACTTGAAGATTGGTGTCGTTTGGGGAGTGGGCGTCCTTGCATTATGAAATATGCGGAATCGTGAGAGGCATGACCCCAGATGCCATATGGGCCAAAAATGAAGATCGTTCTTGTTTCTGTTCCTAGATCTTCTCTAACTGACAACGGTAGTTAGTCTTGATGAAAGGGAGACATGCTTTACTGAGAAGTGCAAGTAACATGTAGTGTTGTGATGCATGCATCATGGGCAGACAAACTATGGCCCATGATGCATGTTGAAAACTCACCGGTCAGAGTTGTTGTGGGCAATTAGACAACTAAGTGATTCTTAGAAGCTCATGACATATCTGTATGAAGAAAGGTGGAGTATGAGCAACATAGTCTGATGCTAAGCAAAATCAAATTCACCTTCCTTCAATTAAGTGGTGAAGCCGTGGAAGTGTAGAACAACTTGTTGTTACTACTCTGAGACAAAGACTTTGTAAACCCCATCAATCTAACCCTTCTCCATGACAGTTGCTCTTGGAGATATTATGCTGTGACTTTGTAATGTCACAATGTTATTGATCGCCTTCATCATCAGACATCACCAGCAAAGGTGTTGTACAATGCCCTTTAAAAATGCATCAAGTCAAGCTTTGGCTTGGCATGACTTTTAGCAATGTTTAGTGCCCATGTTCACTACTGACACACCTCAAATCTGTGCCCCTTTGAACATGCACAGAGAGGATTTTGATGGATTGGAAGGATGAGCTACAACAATGATTCAAATAAAGTAGGTAAGAGTACAAGATGTACTATTGCTCAAAGGCACAGTGTTTTGTTATGAAGTTCTGTGACTTCCAAGGCCTGTTTGAGGTCACGCACAACAGATTGCTTTCAGCGTGACATTGCCTTCATATCATTCAAGTGGTTAGTACATAATGTACTCCTCACCCAGATGACAACAATTCTGGAACTGATGTCTCCATGGTCAAATATGCCATATAGGAAAGCCACACTGCAACAGAGCGTGCTCAGGACATTTTCCATAGCAGGCTTGGGCTCTGCTTGATTAGTAATTACCCTCCACCATTCCATCAAGTACACAAGTTCAGATCATCCCTCTTTCTTCATCTGCAATGCGTCCCTCTGTGGTTGGACGGCTTGATGACATCAGTGACCTGAGCTCAGAATTCTTGTGAGCGTCACAGGATTAGCAGCTGCACGAAACTCCCTTTATTTGGTACTACACATGGTACAATAGTATCTACAAAGTACCACTAGTACTATGCGCATATGTATGTAGACCTTGCTTCAAAACTTCCAAGAACTACTAGCGTGTACCTTAGGAGCTCCTCTGGCAGATAGCTGCCTGTAATCACCATCATAGGCACTCAATCCACATAATGGAAACCTTCAAAATCAACCCGAGGTCACTACTAGATGCAGTACATAGTTAGTACTAGCAGTTCTAGGGTTGTGCTACTTCTAATAACTTCAAGAATTGATCAAGTGCGAGCGTCGCAACTTAAAGTGGCTCAAGCCCATCCTCCAAAGTCCAAAAAAAGTGAACCATTCATCCATTTTGTCGCATGTCAATGATAGACATGTGTGCCAACGCATCCTGCTGGCCATGGTCAGTTACATCATTGACAACCTTCGGATCAACTTATATTCCGGAATGCTCACTTCTCTTGCGTCGACTTGTCCCACGTTGCGGGCTGACCTGTCAATCACGTCTCAGGGCAACACTAAGATGCCTCCTTTAATTTTCCGGTGTCTGGTCTTTCTTGACCTTTATGTTTAACTTTCTCTTCTTACTCCACGGTCAATCTGCTGTGCTTTGTGCGTTGTGAGGACTGGTGTTGCCGTCACAGGAATAAGGGCTTTTCGAGGTAGCCCAGCTCCTTCGACTTTCCCCCAATCCATTTCGCTCACGGTGCTTCGATCTGCTTAAATTGTCGTACATCTCAAAAAAATCATCCAGCTCGCGCTATTTCGGAAGGATTGAGAAGATCCTCGCTGTTGGTGGCTCCGGGACTCCAGGGGTCTCTGAGTTCTCCCGCTCGCAGTCAAAAGTTGAAAGGTTCAGATATTGCGAGCTGGAGGCCTGACGCCGCAACGAGAACTGTTTTCCACTACACGTCGCACAGGCGCCTCCTTCAAAGTCGTGGTTCATTGCTGTCGTGTCTTCTAGGGGAAAGGGGATTACCCCTGCTAATATTCCCATCCTCCAACTGCAGCACCCCCCGCCCCTGACCGCCCTTTCTTTTCAATAATTGCCATACGGCCGTCGTCGTTGAACCTATCGGAACTCCACATTTTCCATATCGTGATTCTCAGATCGCAATGGCACCGGGTTATGAACCTCCGGTTGGAGCCCGTCCGGGCGACATCCTTCTTGCTGTTCGTAAGTACAACTTGATTTTGCTTTTTTATGGCTTGTTTAACAAGAACTTTCTGAAGATAATTTTGACGCTCGTGGAGATGACGAGCTCACTCTCCGACGTGGTGACAAGATTGAACTTCTTGAATTGGATGAAGGGTTCGGGGATGGTTGGTATTTGGGCCGACATGTAGCGGACAATAGGACGGGTATCTTTCCAGGAGGTAAGACAGTGTAATGATTCTGGTTCTAGAGGTGCTCTCTAACACAAATTTGTCACCAGTGTTCACGACACTAGCCCCTCGCGTCAATAATCGTTCCCAAGACCATGTGGCTTCATCCGATCCCTCCATAGTTTCATCAAACGAGAACAATCAAGCTCCCAATACTGCACCCATTGAAGAAGCAACGCCTCAAGCCTCACGACATGTGAGCTTGGCAGGGTCACAATCTGCCGCTGGATCGTTACCTGAAGATCAAGCTGGTCCACAGCCTCTGAAGCATGAACAATCTTGGTCGACAAACCCGTCTTCCTCTGCAGCAGTACCCCACGGTGTTACAATAAATGAAACAATGGAATCCCGGCAGAATGAGGAAGATAGTCCGGTATTAAATGAAACTTTGAGTGTCATTGACGAACATATCACAAATTTTAGCACCCCACGCCAGAGCATTGTCCCTCAAGAGCAACTGAATGATTCCAGTAGTGAGTATAGCACTCATATTGGAAACCGCCTATCTTACATCCCGGGGACTGAAACCGATGAAGAAGAGGAAAATTACTTGACTGAGGATGATGTGAGACAGTGGGACGCGCGACAGACTGCTCAACATCTCCGTGCGTTAGGCGTAGAGCCGAAGCACTGCGATATTTTCGAACAAGAGGAAATCACAGGCGACGTTCTTCTTGAAATGGACCAAGAATTTATTTTCATGAAAGACTTCAACTTTGGTGTGATGGGAAGACGACTTAAAACTTGGCACAAGATCAAGGCGTTCCAGGAAGAAATTCGCGGTGTAAAGAGCTCCAGACAATCTCTCTCATATTCCATCTCGTCGCAACGGGGCCGTGGGGGCTCTGGTGACTATGGTCGATCCCAGAGTCATTCTGGTACGGTGTCTTTCTTACCTAGGCTTCCGAGTGTCAACGAAAGCCACAGAAGAATCAGATCAAGAAGCGATACTTCCACGACATTCGAAACGGTTTCCCCCACTTCATCACCTCGCTCTTTCACTCAGATGCGAACAATGGGCTCTTCCAGGCCTTCTGCCGATGCGATCCGACGGAGCAATTACCACAGACGTCATTCGTCGATAGAAGCTGACGGCCGACATCCGCGGCATGGTACGTTATCATATACCCCAGGAAAACCGTCTCCATCGCATCGCGACAAAGTATCGTTTGATCGTAATTGGACCATGGCGACGGGAAAGCAAGCTCTACAGAATCGCCCGGGAACCGCTTTGGGAATGTCCGACGATTCAGTACGCAACAGCCCACGGTCTACAGTTCCTGCCAACCACTCATCTGCTGCGTCCATTGACCCTATTGATTTTGACCGGGGATACTTCTCAGGCGGGGAGATTGATTCCCGCAGGTCTCGAACTTTGCTTAGAAAGCAAGAGTCTGCCGGTCGGAGTATAAGCCATTCTCGCCAATCGAGTGGTGCAGGTGACTACGCCGTGGCAGGTGCACAGCACGCCCGGTTGGAGAATGCGAATTCTTCCCGAGCATCAGTTACCTCACCGACACCTCAGCCATACCAAGATGGTTTGCCAAATACCCGCATCAGAGCTCGAAAAATTGAAGACATGGAAATGGTTGCGGACAAATATCATTCTCCAACAGTGACTAACCTAGAGGTTAGCTCGACTCCCACAAAGAATGGTTTTGCTTCTCTCTCGTCGCTGCATTCGAAACAAAGCGGCGATAGTGGGACTTCTCCAACCTCAAATTTAAGAAATGTTGGCCCTAAATTCCGCCGTGCAATTGGGTTACGAGCGATATCTGATGCCGTCACTGGAACTGAAAAATCTATACTGTCCTCTCCTCCATCCATGTCACCTGCAAAAGAGTCCCTGAAATCACCAAATCGAGCAAACTCGGGCACACCGTCGGGTGGGTCCAAGAGTTTTGAAATTGATAGCACCGACAGCTCTTTGAAGGGTGTGGATGCTGCTTTGGCATTTTCGAATATACAAAAAGCGGTCAGCAACCGAAGTAAATCAAAAAAGGAAACAAGTGCTTATATGCGGGGCCTTGAAAAGAAAACGCCACAGGAGCAAATTGTTGGCTGCGACTTTTATGGCTGGATGAAGAAGAAGTCATCAGGTTTGATGGGTACCTGGAAACCACGATTGTTCGTTCTTCGTGGGCGCCGGCTCTCGTACTATTACTCGGAGGACGATACCGAAGAACGAGGATTGATTGATATCTCTTCGCATCGTGTATTCCGTGTTGATCAAGATACGATTACGTCGCTGCATGCTACGTTGACTGGTTCAAAGTCTTCTCCGTCTCCTTCAAATATTAGCACCCCTGACGTTGCGTGCCCTTCTGATGCTACCGCTGTAAGCGCCAGTGAGGGGAAATCTAGCTCGTCAGGTACACCTTTTATCTTCAAATTGGTCCCACCCAAGGCAGGGTCGGCTCGCGGAGTCCAGTTTACAAAGCCGACTGTTCATTACTTCCAGGTTGATAATATCCAGCAGGGCCGACTGTGGATGGCCGCGTTGATGAAAGCCAATATCGAAAGGGACCTCAATCTGCCTGTCAAAACCACGAACAAGCAGAAGACAATTAGCTTACGAAAGGCCCGCGCGATGAACCACAGACCCCCTGCTCTAATGGAGTATGACGTTAAGGAAGAGCAGCTGGATGATAGCGAAACTAAGGTCCAAGACTCCAGGACAGACGATTCCCCAGCAAGCAGCAATTTAAGCAGCATCTTGGTGCTGAGGAAACTTGAGGGACTGGATACTGGGCCCCCATCTCCGTCTTCGGACCCTGCCCAATCGAACGATCGTCCATCTTCAAGCTGAGATAAGCCGAAGAGGCTTTTGGTCAAAACTCTCCCGTTTCCCTAAATCTCCATTTCCCGACTTTCTTTTATTAGCCTTTTGATTCATTTTCTCGTGGCTCCTCATTTCTGGGTCGTCATGTGGCTTTTACATATCTTTCCCCCTCCTACATTTTTTAATCATCGATTTCTTTTATTTTCTGCTTTTTTCAGTTACCAATGCTTTAATTGACCTGTGATATTCAGCGTTATGATGACACACTAAGATATACCCCTTTTCCTAAGTTATATTGCCATTCATGGCTTGCACATTCATGATCAGAAAATGACAAGTTCGATATTCTGATGAACCAACACGATGAACTGTTGTTTGCCTGGTTTTCTAAACCACCAGGTGCTGAATCTTTTCTCCCTTCTTTGTCTTTTGCTTTTTGAAATCTGTGATGAGACTTTGTACCATAAAATAAATCACAATTGAAAAATAACTCAGTCTGATTTGCTTACTGTAGTACAAAAGTTCAGATTCATTGGCATAAGGAAATCTCTTTGCGGTTACCGCGTGCACCCAAGACCATGTGATAGTGGCGTGGAAAAGGGTGAAATCAAGGAAGTTGTGTCCAAGTCCCCAGAGACACAAGGACCAGTCATACCTGATAAGCATCTGTCTATGGCTCCATGTTCTTCCGCCATGTGCTCCTGCGGATTCTATCCGTCCTCATTCCTCTATCTATTTTAGCTACCACCTATCTCTACCTTTATCCAATTTTCCATGGATGCGCGTTTCCACTGTCCTACCAGAACACCTCCACAACGTCGACTCTCTCACCAGCCCTCTTAGCCACGATCCGAGAACATCTCGGTTTTCCATCTAGCCCTGAGTCTCACGCAGATAAAGCCCCGTTTAGGCTCCTCGTTCTCGCAGACCCACAAATTGAGGGTGACAGCTCGCTCCCTGGCCCCAACAATGGCTTACCTCAACGGCTCGCCTGGCGATGGAAGAGGATAATATCCGCGGAAACTCCGCTTGACCGGCTTACATGGATCGCAAAGAGCGTCAGAGACGTCCTGATAGTCGATATACCGCGTTCGCTTCGCGCTGTGCAAAAGAGGCTAGATTTGTTCGGGAACGACTTCTACCTCGCCCACATATACAGGACGCTGCGGTGGTGGACGAGACCTACACACGTCGCAGTCCTGGGAGATTTGATTGGGAGTCAATGGGTGACCGACAATGAATTCAAGGTTCGCTCGTGGCGATATTGGAACCGCGTGTTCAAGGGAGGAGTGCGGGTTGATGACAACATCACCGTTACCGGCAGCAAGGACTTCAACAACGACATAAAACCGGGCTTGCTGCAGTTGGATGACTTGAGTTGGTCTGACCGCGTGATAAACATCGCTGGGAATCATGACATTGGGTATGCTGGAGACATCACCGAGGCGCGCATGGAGCGCTTTGATCGCGATTTTGGCCGTGCGAATTGGGATGTGCGGTTCGAGTATCTTGCTCCGAACAGTATAGGCATTCTTCCGACAGGCTCCAGGCCTACTCTACATTTGATCGTCCTCAACAGTCTTTCTTTGGACACACCAGCGCTTACGCCTTCTATCCAATCGCAGACCTACGCCTTCCTGAACGACGCGATCACTCACCGCTCTTACCCTGTCGAGGATAGGACTTCTTTCACGCTCTTGTTGACGCACCTGCCGTTGCACAAAAAGGAAGGTGTCTGCACAGATGCCCCTTATTTCTCCTTCCACAGCGAGGACGACGACAAATCAGACACTGGAATGCCAAGGTTTAAAGCTGGTGGACTCAAGGAACAGAACCATCTCAGCGATTATGTGAGTCATAATGGTATCCTACAGGGCGTGTTTGGCATGAGTGGAAATAGGAATGCGCCAGCCGGAGGTAGAGGTCGGAATGGGCTGATCTTGACTGGTCATGATCACACTGGTTGCGATGTGATACATTTCGTAGACCGCCAGGTAGCTAAGGGCGACGGAGGTTCAAGCGATGACACCCACGACTGGACTTGGAATGCGCAAAGATACTCGTCACTTGCCTCTCCCATTGGATCACCGTCAATTAGAGAGGTCACTCTCCGCTCTATGATGGGCGAGTATGGTGGCTATGCTGGCCTTTTGTCGATTTGGTTTGACTCAGATCCTCTTGTTCAGGAGTGGAGGTATGAAATCATGATGTGTGCATTGGGTGTGCAGCATATTTGGTGGGCAATTCATACTGTTGACTTGATTGCGATCGTGACGCTCTTGGTTTATATATACCTGTGCATCATTCAACCGGGAGATGCTGTTGAGAGAGATGCTCCGATGCAATCGGGATATGATCTCAAAAACACAAAGTCAAACTCTTCAGAGAACGAGGCCAAAGCCAATATCAAAAGGAAATGACAATCCAAAATTCAGGCAGGAGCAGGTCGTCTGATCCACAAGAAGCTGACTCATTCCGACAGTCTATAGAAAACTTCAGATGTATATACCAATATATATGATTTTGGCTGAATAAATTTTTCGTCCACTACCGTCGCGCCCATACTAGTTGCGCTTGAGAGTGCAAATTGTAGATTGAATCATGGCCTGAAATAGGCTGTTGGGAAAAGTGCAGAATTCCTTCAAACAGGCTACGTGCGAAGTTCGGGAAAGATCAGCATCCCACTCAAAGAGATTGCTTCGAGTTCTTTGGGTTCAACGACAGGTCGTTTAAATGCGTCTGCTGTAGGTACACCCATTTTGGTATGGGATAGCTGGGCTCTTCTATATAGAATGTACGGCAAAACGCATAAAAATCCTCCATTGCATTGACTCCAGTAAGGTAATGTCTTTTTTCTCGAATTCCCACTGTCCTGTTTATTCTGGCCTAACAACCGTTTCGCCATAATCGTGCCTTCCTTTTCTTTGTCGAAGGAAAGAAAGGAGGTAATAGAGATGGAGAAATGATGGAAACGACAAAGGGAATTCGCGTATCACATTAAACGACGCTAACGGCTGGTTTTTCCTATTAAAAAGCACCATTTACATCACAACACCAGAGTTGGACGCAATACGCTTCAGAGCATGCCATTAGTAACTGGAGACGAAGAAGCGTAGGGATAATCGAAACTTACCGGCCACAATTCTGCAGCCTCCTTCGCAACAGGGCCGGTGATTGCGGAACCCTTCATCTCACCCTTGGCGTTGACGATCTAAAGAAGTAAACTTGGTCAGAAAAATCCGCCCCAGCACGAACATATGGAGGAAAACTAGTCCGCAAGTTCAACACTCGTGCCAACAGTCTCAAATATGTATGTCGCCCTTAAAACCACACTAAGTTGTTGCACCAGTCCCTGCTCTTCCGATGTCTCGAATGTCGTCGCAAGGAGAATAGAAGGTGTAAAGGTAGATTTTCCAAAACTCCAGGCGACACTCACCACACCAGCATTATCCTCGAAGTACAGGTAGACACCGTCCGGCCGTCTCCATGGCTTGCTCTGTCTGACCACAACAGCAGGCATAACCTTCTTTCTCAGCTCAGGCTTTCCCTTCTTCACAGTAGCGATAACCATGTCACCAGCACCGGCAGCGGGAAGACGGTTCAAGCGAGCACCGGTCGCAATGACGGAGATGATGTAGATGTTGCGGGCACCAGAGTTGTCACAGCAGTTCATCACGGCTCCACTATCTTCTCAATCAGTATCGCTAATTGCTTCAATTCCTTGCGCACACCTTCTCTCCTCTCGGGCTCCTGAGCCGCTTCATCCGGAAAGACCACGAGAAATAACGTACACAGGGAGACCGAGAGTCATCTTGAGCTTGTTGCCCTGGGCACCACCACGACTATTTCACTGTCAGCGATTCATTTTCGAAGTTATCAACTGGGAGAAAGACAAGGCCGCTGCTCACCCTCTCTTCGACATGGTTGCTAAATTTTATGCAAACCGGACACGTAAAATTGTCGGTGACGCGAAGGGAATGGCCGGAGGGTCGTAGATTTCGACGATTTGCGACGTCGAGATAGATCTTGACGGCGTTCCACAGTGTCGAAATTCCGCCAGTGTCTTTGATTCGCTTAGTGTGGGCTACAATTCTTGGCGCTTCCGCTCCTCAAACAAGTATGCGGTCACGTGGTGAGCCCTAAACCTATGTCCAATTGGCCAATCGTATAAGTTTTGGGTACACCTTGGTCTGCAGAAATTCAGTAGATTCTAACAAAATCTCTCAGAGATGCAGCAAAATTAGTTACAGAATTAAAGATATGCAGACATCCGACTACGCCGCTAAAAAAAACTCCAGATTCATCATGTTCACCTTTCTCCCAAACTCCGAAGCATTCCCAGCACTGTATGACAAGTAGGAGGCAGTGAGCACAGATTTCAAGCAAAGCAAATCCTAACTCGCCCACAAGATGTTCATTCAGTTTCGGTTGTTGAGGGTTCAGCCTTAGGAGTAGCAGTATCTTCTCCCGCAAAGGCAACGGCCGCGCCCGTGTTTGACGTCGGGTCTACCTTGTCCGTTTCATTACTCTCGGAGGCTTTCCCCGACTTCTGTGGCGGGGTCGTCTGTTGAGGCGCGGATTCGGCCTGCTCCGATGTTTCGAGTGTCTTGGAATCTCTAAGGTTCTCAGATGTCGCCGGATTCTCCACGCTAAGAGTCTCTGGGGGGGCATCTTCCATTGTTGTATCCATATCTGGAGTAGGAGCAACTCCGGCATTTAACGTGTCTTTTGGTTCTGGCCGTCTGTCCTGTGCATTGTGAGTAGATGTACCGTTAGCCTCCACGTCGGTTGTATCGTCGCCTCCTATTCTAGACTCGGGTCGGGTTGGTGCTTCCGAAGTGAGCTTCCCTTGCGTAGTTGCGTCTTCAGTGCCTCCCATTTTGTCATCAAGATTGGGCTCGCCATCAGCGGCAGATGTCTCCTCTCGAGGTGTCAAAACGGCGCTCTCAACCCCAGATTCAAGATCGAGGTTTCGGTAGTTGGCTTGGTTACGCCTTTTGAAGGCGTTACCTTGGCGCCGTACACCAAGAGCCGCAGCTTCCTCTTCATCTTCGCTCTCACTGAGTTCACCATCTTTTTCAATGTACTGGTCAAATCGTCGCTTGGTGAATCTTTTGTCCTTATTCTCATCCTCATCCTGGTCATCAAGCACCGCTTCAGCCTCATCATCCATGCCAGGCACCAGCGGCTCACGTGGTACATCGGTCATTTGGACGGAGGGGGCATGTGCAATGCGTCTCAGGTTCTCAATGACTTGAGTTCGAATCTTATCGAGATATTCTTTCGAGTTTGCATTGTCCATATTGGATGGGCGAACATCCAACTCGTAATCAGGGGAGAAATACTTTGACAAATTAGAAACATCTCAATGCGAAATCAAAGTGACGGACTTACCTCATAATAGTCATTATAAGGCAGCTGGACTGGCATATGCGCATCAAGCATAATACCAGTCTCAAAAGCCCACGTCCTTGCAACGTTTCGCATTGTATAACCTCCACCTCCTAAAAGTAACGTAGGGAGATTGAAGCTTTTGACGTATTTCACGCAATTCGCATGGCCCCTCATGCTCAAGTTGAAGCAGCCCAGACGATCACCCGATAAGCTATCACCACCGCACTGTAGCACTACAGCCTCTGGCCTAAACCATTCCATGACGTGTTTGATGACTGGT
This sequence comes from Malbranchea cinnamomea, assembly GCA_900128795.2. Taxonomy (NCBI): domain Eukaryota; kingdom Fungi; phylum Ascomycota; class Eurotiomycetes; order Onygenales; family Malbrancheaceae; genus Malbranchea; species Malbranchea cinnamomea. The sequence continues at coordinate 24,501 of FQSS02000619.1, forward strand.
TCGAAAATGCTCTTGTACGATGCATCATCAATTCCGTCGCGAAGAGGGAAGTTAACGGCATAGTACTTCCCAGCTCCCACACCGACATCGCGTAGTTCGCCGGTTCCAGGGAAATATTCGCCATACTTATGGAACGAGACAGTCATGACGCGGTCAGTGGTGTAGAAAGCCTCCTCAACGCCGTCTCCATGGTGGACATCAATGTCAATATACAACACACGCTGTTTAAAACGCAGCAACTCAAGGATGCCAAGCACAATATCTGCGAAATGAGCCAGTTTAGCGTAGAACGTCCACTAACCCGGATTGCTGGCATACCGTTGACATAGCAAAACCCGCTAGCTTCGCTCTTTTTCGCATGATGCAAGCCACCAGCCCAGTTGATCGCGATATCGCATTTATTCCTGTTAAGCCGTGCAGCACCCTCCATACTACCACCGGCACTAATCCCGCAGAACTCGAAGAGACCATCGAAAACAGGACAATCATCTCCCACATTATATCTGCCCTGCTCCTTCACGAACTGGTCCATATTATCCGGGGTGACCTTGGCTAAAAAATCGATGTACTCGTCCGTATGGAACTGGGTCATTTCAAACTTTGTCGCAGGTTTTGCACGCTAGATGAGACAAATGTCAGTTTAGCAATGACTCAGGAAAGACGCCCACATTGTTCAAATTATATCTTTATGAGATCATGAATTGCAAATGGAGCGAAACTCACGTAAATCTCCATCTTCTTATACAATCCATAGTTCATAACTAAACTATGAGCCATCCGAATCCGATGAGGTTTCATCGGATGGCCAGCGACATAGGCATAGTTCCCAACATCGGAGTCGTAGAAGTATGCGACGCGTTTCTTCTGCGTGTTTCCATTCAAGTTGGAAAGATCAAGCGGTGCGGCCGAGGCCATGGCTGCTGTCGCAGACGCTCAGCTGTTTCAAGCGGATATCGCCGTTGCAACCAAGTTCGGAACGCAGAAATCGCAAAATTTAGTATCACTGTGAATTCTGGTTGCTGTTGTCAGCAGATAGCCTCTGGAATCATATTCATCAAGAAACTGCCAGGAGAAAGTGAGGGGAGCCGAGATAATTCAGAGGAACTCTTTGGTCGATGAACTCAATGAAGCTTGGGCTAGCCGGCGGGTTAGCGCGAAAGTTTATGTCTGTTAACTAGGAAGTGGCTCTGCTTACTAAACAAAGGCAGGACCTCCCAGAGCCGTCACTAACGGTAAGCTAGATGTGGTTACTTCCAGCAACTGTGCAATAATACTACTCACGCAATATTGTGGCCTTCGTCTCTCTGTTTCGGGGATTGAGTCTTATTGCCACCAGCGTTATTCGTGTCTATTTGCTTACACTTTACTGCTACCTAATAGTACCGTACAACAAGAACGAACGACAGCTGCTGCAAGGTCCAAAGCTTCCACCTCTCACCCCGGGAATTACTCTCGGTGATTCAAAGTGTTCAGTTCTCGCACCTAGCAATCTGAAAGGACTTGGATTAAATATGGAGCGGTTGAACCGGATCTTTCAAACCGCCCAGGGTATGGGAATGACCAACCACCCTACTGGTGTAAGTTCGTCCATGCTTGTGTCACTCTACAACGTGCGGGATTCGGGCACCATCCGCTCACACACGGCTCGCGTGCTTGAACGCGTGGATATATTCTTGACGATTGCTCCTTTGTCATTACGTGAATCGGTGGACTGACATGATGGCGTACCAGGACACTCCCAACTTGATTGACAACTCGGAAACCGTCCACATCTCTTCTCTTGCTCTGTTGAAAATGTTACGACACGGCCGGGCTGGTGTCCCGATGGAAGTTATGGGTCTGATGTTAGGTGATTTTGTGGACGAATACACCGTCAGAGTCGTGGACGTTTTCGCTATGCCTCAGAGTGGAACAGGCGTCAGTGTCGAAGCAGTCGATCCCGTCTTCCAGACTAATATGATGGATATGCTCCGACAAACAGGAAGGTGTGCAGAACCTCAAATCAGTAAAGCAATGGGCGCGAAAAAACTTTCAAGCTGACAGCTTATGTAGACCAGAAACAGTGGTGGGATGGTACCACTCACATCCAGGCTTTGGTTGCTGGCTCTCGTCTGTCGACATTAATACCCAACAGTCCTTTGAGCAGTTAACCCCACGCGCGGTTGCTGTCGTCATTGACCCGATACAGTCTGTGAAAGGAAAGGTCGTAATCGACGCTTTCCGCCTTATCTCTCCACAGACATTGGTTATGGGACAGGAGCCTCGGCAGACAACCTCTAACCTTGGACACCTCAATAAACCGTCCATTCAGGCTCTTATTCACGGTCTAAATCGGCATTACTACAGTATCGGCATTAACTACCGCAAAACCGGTCTCGAAGAGAATATGCTAATGAATCTCCACAAACATGTCTGGACCGAAGCACTTCTGATGGATGATTTCAAGGCTGAAAAACAGCGGAATGTTGAGCGCCTAGAGAAACTTGTCAGCCTTGCAGAAGGCTACGAAAAGAGAGTGAAAGAAGAGACAACGCTCACCAAGGAACAATTGAAGACCAGATACGTTGGCAAAGTGGATCCAAAGAAACGTAAGTCTACCTAAAGGGCTTCTTTCGTTTATTCTAGCTCGCTTCTAATCAAATATCATTCTAGATATCGAGGACGTTGGTCAACAGCTTATTGAAGACAATATCGTTGCAGTTTCGCGGCAGATGATTGACAAGGAAGCGTCGGTAGCCAGAGACAGTAGCAAGTCAACGTCACAAGGGGATGCGATGGATACTGACGAGGAACTTTTGAAATGATGTACATGACTTCTTTTATCGTCTTGGCCTTTCTACCATTCTAGACTCTAAATGACGAGCAAATTGACTGCACACATTACTCATCCTTGGGACTACACTTATCCAATGGAACTACTACCTCTGACAGTAGTAAGTTTAAGAGGTTTCGAAG
>FQSS02000619.1:32815-62984 GCA_900128795.2 Malbranchea cinnamomea
TCAATGTCGGCTCGGGATCGGATACAACCATTTCTCTGCTCACCTTGGAGAAAAGCATTAACTAGTTAGATGAAACATTACTCATCGTTCTACGGGAACAAACAATCAATGAGAATGTACAGAAAGAAATTGGAGAGGTAACTACTACTTTTCGTCAATGACCTCATATTTGTCGGTCTTTTTTAGCTTGACGTCCCACTTAGGGGTACTATCGATCTTGACCCAGCTTTAAGTCTCTTCATGATTTTGGCAGATCAAGTCCTGTAATTGATTGTCACATAGTTGTCAATGTCGCCCTCTCTGGTCAACGTGCACTAGCATAGCGACTTAGTACCCTTGGAAAGAGGAGGTGAAGGGCTTTCCAGGGTGATGTATCAGAGGAGACTCAATCATTCCATTTCTTTCACCTGCTTTCACTCTGAGCATAACCTCCACAAAAAAATAAAAAATAAAATAAAATAAAATAATATAAAATAACCATTGCCCTCGCAGGCTCTTATCGCAGGATTTCCGTTTTGGAATTCACTAGCCCAAGCAATGCGTCGTAGATCAACCTGCAGGCCCCTGTTATTTAAAGCAGAGCAGAACGTAAAAGTAGACGAATTACGGCACAAGCCCTACACCGTCGACAAAAGGCACCGCTTTCCAATCGAAACAAAGGGTAAAATCAGCACGATATGGAGTCTAAATCCGTTGACGGAATTCGGCCGTAGTACGACCAACGCCTCCCGCACCTCCAATTGTTGGAGAATCCAGAGCATTCATTCCTAAAGGGGCCTGCGTAAGCAAGGATCAATATTTCTCCGAACTCAAGTGGGTCACGGCGAGTTCTGTCCAACCAGACGCCGCAAAGCTTACTCTAGACAGCGGCTAGACAACAAACGGCTAATGCTTTCAAACTGGTAGTCCCGCATCGTTGATCAAGAGCCTACGAGGCCATTGAGGGTCATACCTGTTGCAGCTGAAAAAGAGCACGAATACGAAATCCCCAACACATCGTTTTCATTGCCTCCAAGAGCCAGCGGCACAGCATTTCCCGTTTGGGAGGCCCTTGGTCCTGATCCACTGTGAAATGGTTTCGAATCCTTTTCATGAAAGTGTGGTGCGAGACACTAAACCCTTGGTCAAACACAGCCACAGAACCTGGAACACATCAGAGGGTGAACTCCTACGTCTTCTCGACAACGCGATTGTGTGAATGCCCGCGACCATGCGGTGAACAAATAAGAGACACTCAGTTGTGATCAATCAAATCGACCGTTGCGTTCTCTGGATGATGCGTCGCTGGGAAGTCGATTCAAGAATATGGCTGGTGATTCCATCTCGACAATGGATCGGGATGGGAATCACTCACATACTACCAGCAATGACGTACCAGCAGCGTTTCCCAGTTCCGACTCCCCTCAAAAATTAGATTATTCTGCTGCCGATGCCAAAAGCCACTCGCCAAAGGAAAGCTCACACTGCGAAGCTTCGGGCGGAGCAGCAGAGGTTCATTCCTCCAACCCCTTTACACGTCTGCCGGCATCTGCCATTGAACGGTATGTGTTTGTATTGCAACCTACGTCCGGCATTATGGAGGTGATTTTTTTTTCTTTTTTTTTTTTCGCCGCTTTGAAACTCATATTTTTTTCTCATTATAGAATTCTCTACTTTGCAGAACCCAGCGTCTTTGCATCCCTTACCCTGCTCAACCGTGAATGGAGAAGGATTGCCAGCTCTCCCAAACTCTACCGCCGCCACCTCGCACACTGCCATGGCACTTCACCTTTTAACCAGCAGTCAACGTTTGTGAACTCGGATAATGTATCGGAATTGAGACGCGCGCTCAATCGAGAAGCCAGGAGAAACTTATTTGACGTGTTCCTTCGTCCACGACAGACTCTGGTGAAGTTGATATCATCTTCTACTAGCTCGTCGTCTGCTTTCCCTCATGGGGAAGCATTTCGATTTACGTTTTCTGCCCATGGACGCATGCTTCTAAGTTTAAGTTCCTCCAGAATATTCGTCGTTGACGTGGGTGTGGAACCCATTTCTGTCTTGCATGAGCTGAAGACATTACGACGGCCCGTTGCGGCTACAATATCTGATGACGGGACTACGCTAGCAGTAGCTTCTTCAGAACGTCAGGTCAACATTTACATGCTTACCAATGGTTCAGCAACTCTCACCCAATCAATTTCCCCGGCTGGTGTTCCCCGGGTTCTCGAATTTTCGCCTGAAGGCTCAGTCCTATCCGTCGCTTATGATGGAGGTGTTGAAGTGTTTGCTTTGGGAGAATCGGCTTTACCGACAGATCGCAGGGCGGTTAGATGCTCTCGCATTGACCACCTGACATTCTCTCGTGATGGGTTGATGCTTCTCGGCTCTTCCCGCAACGCACAATTCCCAAACCTTGTCACTATTTCGCCTCCGTTATACATCGATACGACCTCAAGTCTTAGTGTGTCAGAGTTGCGAAGCCGCATGTGGACGACTCAAATGTTATTTCCGGAGGTGAATCTCAATTACAGTCATGTAACCACCGTCCCGTCCGCGGCCAATGACGATGGTGGAGCTTGGGTAGTTGCATACGACTGGAACGCAAAGGCCTTTCGGATGTTGCAAGTCGATGGGCCTCAGCGAGGAAGCACCTACTTTGTTGGTCCAGGGGCAGATAGTGAAAGAGACGAGCCGGGCCCAAGTATGATTCCTACATCTAGCGAGGACGGCGACTTGTTAGCAATTGGATTTTACGATTCCGAGATCTGGCTCTACGGACTCTCAAACACTTCTACCCAAGGAGAATCTCGCACGACCGATGCTTTTCAGAGCCATTTGGCGTCACGATGCCAGTCTTCCAACTTCAACCGACTAAAAAAAATGATAGAGGGCTCCAAGACTCTTGTTCACGGACACTCCCTAGCCTCCCTTGAAGGCGTGACAGCAATCAAGTGGATCAAAGCCCAGAGTTTTCCTGAACGTCCTTTCTCAGACAGACTGGTTGCAGTAGCACCTGGTGGAGTGAACCAGACTTGGAGTGGTCTAGCTGGGGAGTTTCCTGTTGACGGAGGTCGCATCATGCTCTTTGATTTCAGCTGTTCGGCGTCTAACGGCGAACAAAATGAAGTGACGATAGAGGTCGGTGAAGCTGATCCTACACCTCTAGCTGAACCAGGAGCGCCCACACTGGATGTCGAAGTCGAGCTTGAAAGGAGGCGAACACGTATAAACCGCCGGGCAGGGTTGGACGTAGCGGCTCGATATTCAATCCCAAGCCGCGCAGTCAGGGACCTTGACAATATTCTGACGATGTCTCCGACATCTATACATCGTCGAAATAGCCATTCACAGCCCAATTCACCGACCAGCTCCGAGCTGGCTGCCGCTCTAACCTTTATTGATAACCCTTACAGTAACACAGCTCCACGATCCCGCGATACGCTCAACAGGGCAGCAACGGCAGCTGCATCTAATCGGGGCCGCTCCCGTTACGAGAATACTCGTTTCGCGCAGTCAAATAGAGGCAGGATGATTAGACAGATACCACATGAAAGTGACGCAGACAATTGGGTGCCACCTCCACCACCATATACGCAGCATCCCTCAGCGCCTCTCCCAGAGCACCTTCAAAGATTGCTTATGTCTAACATACCAGAACCAGATCGTCAATTCGACCATCTCCGTCGCTCCCAGAGCTCACCTCTAGACGAGATGCTCCAGGCTCCTGCTGTGCTCTCCTCAGGCGCGAACCTTGAGCGAGTCACTACCTCTCCAACATCTCGTAGCGGACAAGATGCACCAGGCAGGGAAGTCTTTACTGGTCCTGACCATGAGAACAGAACGCGAGGGACAGCTGCCCGCGGTCAGGCTTCAGATATACCCATAACCTTGAGAGCAGGTGTCCATGAAAGTTCCCTCCCGCAAAACATGCAGTTGAACCGGTTAGGTGAGATTGTTCGGAGCACAGATGCACGAACAACACAACCATCGCCGGCGGGCCAAACCGTTGCATCACCTCCCCACCCATCGATATCTACATCGCTACCTGCAGCTCATTGGGCTTCCCCCAACAACAGTCCAACCCAGCAAGTGTCTCGATCGATCCATACCTCAAATCATTGTGATTCACCCCGTTTGCGCCATGCCACCAGCCCTTCTTCCAGCAACACGCATACTCCTGCCCCTCGGCCTCCGCTCCCAGCATCAAATACAACCCCATCTTCTCCATCACGTAGAGGGCTAAACCTCAACTTCAACTTCAATCTTCACTCCAATAATTTTGGTCTCAACTCTCCATCCTTCCTCCATCAGAGCAGTGGACGTCGCCCCCCCAAACCGGGCGTCGAGCGCTCCCGCTCCCGCTCCCAGGATGTCCCGCGCCGTCGGCATTTTGGCGGAACCAACGACAGTGGCCCATTCGATGCGCGGATAGGGAGACGGGTACTGACCTCGCAATCTGACGCGGGGATACAGCCGCCTTATGGCGGGCGGCACCGCGTTGGCGGGCTCAGAGAGGACTGGGAACGAGTCGACGCATGGGAAGGTAAGAGGAAGTGGAGGGATTTGGGAAGGTGTATCCTGATGTGAGAGAGGATCTCCTTTGTTTTGGGAGTTTTGTGAACGTATCTTGCTTATATTTTTGTCTTTTTTTTTTTCGTTTCTTTCCGATATTGGCTGTAATGTTGGGGGCTCTTAACGACGTTTTGTGGACATTTTTCTATACCCTCATTCGCCGCTACTCTTAGCAAGTGCGCATGATCAAATAGCTGCCCAGATGCATACACACCACCATGTTTCCTTTATGTGATATGTAATTCCGATTTCGAGATTTCTATACGGTCGCTTCCCTAATGTTGTTATTCTTGGTATAGAATTCTTGAGTTGAGAACACGGGAAACGCATTTAAGGAAAACACGCTTATTCCCTCCATCTCTACTAATATATGTACATACATAACGGGAATGGATTAGTCTAATGGACAAGTAAATCACGCGGTACTTTCTCCCGGTTGTACAAAAGTGTACCCTTTTTTACGTCTCCGCCAGTAGCTGAAAACTATAGTTTGCGACAAAAGGAAGGTTAGCCAAGGATCGAGTCACGACTAATCGGCATACTTGAAATCCATCATATCCTGGCTGGGCAACAGCATGAAGCTCTCATACCGCAGGCCGCATCGTTCGCTGCAGTCCCCCAACGGATGGGCTGGGTTGAAGACACGCGCATACTCGCTGAACAAGTAGCGCCAATAGCACGCTTCAGCAGCCTGGGTGAGGTAGCGCTCGCGAAAGACCTCGACGCTCTTGTCCGCGATGCGCCGTGCCTTTTCCGGGTTCGCCAGAAGATCCTCGATTGCGGGCTCAAGATCCGAGAAGTCCCGGGAGACTTGGACAAAGTTTTGTTGAGGGCCGGACGACTGGAGGAGGTAGTGGTGATGCTGAATGTATTGGAGCTCGTGGGAGACAATTACCGAGCGGCATGCTTGGCGGTATTTCAGGGAGGAAGAGAACGCGCGGCCTGTTGGTGTGTTTCATGTCAGCACAGAAGCACGGATGATCGTCTTGGTCTCGCGGTAGCGAGAGAGTGCGCACAAGGACTGCCATATACACGCACCTTCGACATGCGCGATGAACATGTAATCGCAGTGTTCGTCCATGGGGAGAAAATTGTCCTTTTTCTTCCAGACCAGTTCCTTGACGTCACCCCAGGGCTTGTTCCGTGCCGCCTCCAACAGCGCCCGTCGCAGTTTGGGGGCGAAGCTGAGCTTTCCCCTCCAGACCAGCTGCTTCTTCTTCTTCTCCCATGGTATCTCTCTTTCTCGTGCCACGATGCGACCGACGACCTGGTCGAACGGGCCGATTTGGTTGAACTGGTTTTCCCACGCCCAGAAGCCAAAGTCTGGCATCAGCCAAACGGACTCCTCGGTGGTTTTACGGCCGAGGACCCAAATGGGATCATTCTTGCGCGGATTGGCAATGTCCTCGAGCTTGTCTTCAATGGAGAAGACGAATTCCAGAGTTGGGTGATTGACGGACATGGATGGGTCTGGGGGCGTGGACGCCGTCAGAGCGCGATGAATGGAGCTCAGGATGCCCACGATCTTGCGTCGATGATCTTCCTGTGCCGCATGCGCTTCGACGACGTAGAGCTTGCCATCATGGATCAACGCGCGAGCCATGCCTGGGCGCAAGGGTATGGCATCGAGAACCCCGGTGCTGAGACCCTGTCGTTCTTCCCAGTACCTCGCCGCACGGTCGACGTCTTCGAATAAGCCAGGGAAGGCAGAGTGACACTGCTGCGGGAAGAGCCCCCAGTTGGCATGATCCCGGACGTAGTCGTACTCCCACTCCGGCGGGGCCGGTGAAGGGGCGATCGTTATGGGGCAGCCGTAGATGGGATCATCTGAGCTGGAACAGTTGAAGATGGTGGATGACTGGCAGGAGCAGTGGCCGGCAGGAATGAGCTGTGTGAGAAGCGGATGGACATTGTCTTGGTCCGAGTTCATGCCGAACCAGAGGGCAAAGACCGACACACCCAAGACGGCAAGTAGAGTGGAGAGGATGATGGAGCACACGCGACTTGGTCGCGCGCGGGAGACCCCCATGGTCATCTGTTCCTTTTTTTTTTTATCTAGGTCCCCTTCATTCTTTAATCCGGCGTTGAGTTGGGCGAGGACATATAGGAGATGAAGAAGCGTTTGGGGTTCAGGTGAGGAGAAAAGGAAGATCGAGACGATTGCTTCGGCGTTTCCCGCAAGGGGGAAAGCACCCTATACAAGGCACAAGTACCTTAGGGCGAAGGTTGATGAAAGGTCGTTCAGTAAGTACTATAAAAGTACATGTAACTAGCGGATAGAAGCAAAAGGGCCGGAGACAACATCCAATGCCCGTCGAAAAAAGAAGACCAGAGGAAAATACCGGACGGAGAGTAGAAGCTGTCACCAGACACGAAAAGAAGTAAAGAAAAAGAGAGAGGGGGAGAGAGAGAACATGATCGACGAGGGAGAAGACTGAAGATCACTCATGTCATGGCCCATGTCGAATACGTAAGTTACCCAGAGGTCTGTGGAGCTCTTCCGTCTGGACTGTCTCCCTGTCTTTCTTACCCATGGCGCAGCAAAGGGAATTGATACAGACTAGTTCTCTCTACTAGTGGAGACAGAGGAACCGATCCAGGTCTCAAGGCGTGCATTGGGAGCAACTTGGATCCAGCCTGTTTTGCTGCGATGATGGTGCTGAGGTTGAGCAGCACAGACCTGTCCATCAAGGCCTGGTTGGTGCGGCTGTGAACATCAAGAGGTGAGACTACTCACTCCATGCCGGCTTGGCAGGGACAAGGCAGCAGGACACCGAGACACAGACAGGCCGGTGGAGGAGCTTGTCTCGGGTGGTGCTTTCAACCTTAGAAAGCCGTACCCCATGACTTTTGGCGAACCGAGTACGACTGCTCCCCCAAGTTCTTATTGCGCACCTCAATCTAGTTGTATGTACATACTATGTACGTTAGTAGTGCTACTAACAAATACTAATTAAAGCAGCCAACATGCAGACTGTGCTTCCCGGTGAAGCTCTCAAGTGAGCTCGTTGGGCCAGGGCCATTACATAAGCTGTGCCGTGACCCCCCTGAACCACGGCCGGCGATGGCGGCCACCAGCTGGAGGAAAAGCTTCCCCCAAGATTCAAATCATGGCTACCCCAAGGCCGGCCCGTTGCGTGTAAGATTCCCTGATTTGTCCCCTGGTCGTTCAACCATTGATGGCCACACAAAACGGTCGCGGGACCGGACAGACACCAGAGTTAACATGGCAGCGAAATCGCAGTCGGAAAGGCCGTCACTGGGCACCGTCCTGGTCACCGGTGGTTGCGGCTTTCTCGGCCACCATATCGTCGACCTGCTCGTGACTGATTACGATTGCAAGATTGCCGTCATCGACCTTCGAACTAACCGAAATCGACGGCCCGATTCCGACGGAGTGAGGTATTTTGACGTCGACATCCTCCAGCCGGAAGCTCTGGACCAGGTGTTTGATGCCGTCTCTCCAGATGTCGTGATCCACACGGTCTCCCCCCTGGTTCATGGCCAAGGGGTGAGCCGTGCAGTCAACGAAGTCTTCCGCACGGTGAACGTCGATGGGACCAGGAATATTGTCGAGGCCTGCCAACGACATCACGTCAAGGCGTTGGTGTATACCAGCTCCTCCAGTGTCGTCAGCGATAACGTGACTGACCTGGTCAATGTGGATGAACGATGGCCCGTCATTACCGGCAAGCTTCAGAATGAATACTACACGCAGACCAAGGCAAGCCGCTCAATTTGTGTGCTCCCTCCTTTGCTTAAATTGGTCTCTCGCTGACTGCCCATCGCTCTTTAGGCCGAAGCCGAAGCCCTTGTTCTCGCTGCCAACCGCCAACCCCCTTCTCCCAGCCTCCTCACCTGTGCGATCCGACCCAGTGGCATCTTCGGTGAAGGCGACCAGCAGATGGTTCCCGGAGCCATGAATGTCTTCAAGTCAAATAAGCACAAGTTCCAGCTGGGCCCGAACAACAACCTTTTTGACTTCACGTACGCGAAAAATGTCGCGCATGGCCACCTCCTTGCCGCCCTCGCCCTGCTCAGAGCACATGCTTCCTCTACGCCTATCCCAGACGATGAAAAAGTCGATGGGGAAGCCTTCTTTATTACGAATGGCGAACCGGTTTATTTCTGGGACATGCTGAAATCCATATGGGCGATTCAAGGCAGTCAGCTGGGTCCAAACGATTTCTGGGTCATCCCGAAGGACTTGGGGATCGCGATCGGGTGGCTGGCTGAGACAGTGAGCTGGTGTCTGGGACGACAGTCACTGTTTACAAGGCAAAGAGTTGTGTACACCAACATGACGCGGTATTTCAATATTCAAAAGGCAAGGAGCAGATTGGGCTACGAACCGATCTATGGGATGCAGGAGGCAGTCGAGAGATCGGTGAGGTGGTTTCTGGAGGAGGAAAAGAGAGCAGGAGAAAAGAAGGCCGTGTGATCCTATCATTTATTTCTTTTTCATCTTATGCGTACATACCAATAACCTGTCCCACCATATATCTACATATTTAATCTGTTTTGATCCATTGATTCAGCCAGTGCAGCCTTGCAGGGCGCACGTTGAGGCTAGTCACATTTAACTGATATGTAGGCAAGTAAGGTTCTTTTGAGGCGCTGTCACAGGGGGGACTCATCGCCACAGGAGTTGAACAGTTTGCAGGCGGACCAACTAGGGCCAGGTGAGAGACGAGATGAAGCGGACAAAACCCCTCCAGATGCTCTTGGTTCATGCCATCCTGATAGTTTTCTCTAATGGCCGTGACGTTGCCTTCCATCGAGCGCCGCGTATTCCTTAAGATGTTGGTCTACTTGTGAATCAGACTAATTGGTGACCAGGACGTACGGAGTATTGTGCTCCTACTCCATACTATGTACTACAACTAACCTCACAGAGGATTGGTGTGTGGCTCGGACTGACCACGCTGCGCCTTACTTCTGTTGCTCAGTTCCTCTCAGGCCCTGCCAATCGGCCAGTCATTGGGGTACAGTGTGATGCAAAAAGGTGGTATCTACAATTTTGTGTGTGGCTTGTGTACGCCAAAAGAAAAATAATTGTGTTTTGACAACCTTTTTGCATCACACTGTATATCTGGCTCTAGATACCCGCTTTCCCCTGAGATGTTTTTATGCTCCCGGTCGTCGACTATACTATTATGTACTGCTGTCATGGACCTCAAATGAGACTTTGACAAAACACCATCAAGTTTCGCACTTTCTATGGCATGTGTCGAAGAGCTTCCAGACGGGTTCATTCCAACGCTTTTATTTTACCCCAGTGCCCCTTGTCCTCACGAGATACGTGGTCTACTATACTACGACCATCGCAGTGACGCGACTGGCAGACTGTGGGAACCGACACTACTAGTAGTAACGAGTACTAATGTTTGCCCAAGCACTCGGTCTTCCCCCACCCTTTGGTGCCGTTTGCGCAGACCACGATGTCACCGCCGTGCCCTCTCCTATACGCCCCCTGCGATTGGGAGAATACGCGGACGTGGAGACCGTCACCCCAGACGAGTGCATTGCCCATCTGAAGCTGCTCTCTGCCATGACAGATCTCCGCGACACAATATCCCGCACAGACGGGCTATTCTCCGTGCATGACTCGCAGATTGGTCCATCCTCGGCTGATGGGCAGCAGAGGGCAAAGGCTCTAGCGCTACTTAGGGAGAAACGGTGGCACATATACGTCAGCAGAGCGGTGGATCGGTTCACTAAGTGGATTCAAAACTGCATTCGGGTTGACCATGGTCTAGGCTGGAATAACGGTGTTATTACGATGGAGGAGGCTGAGAAGGCCGGGTGTCGCGCGTGGACAAGGTGGAACTATAGAATTCCCTGGACGGTTGAAATGTTGCCGCCACTAGGTATGTGTGCTCAATCCGCTCCCCATTTTTCCTAACCTTGGCCTCCATCACAGAGAGGGCTACGCTCCAGACGTGCTGATGGTTTGGCATGCATACATGCTGAACCCGCGAGATTTCTTGGAAGACTGCATTCGTTGGGGGAAGAGTGAGTTTTCTGGGCCGGCGGACTCCGTTGGATGCCGGTCAATGCCAGCATCAACGATGTTACCTTCGTTCTCGATCCAGGATCTGCTGCGAGGCAGAATTTTGAGATAAGTACTGGGCTTGCATGGGATAATCTCGACGATCCGCCCATGAAGAGTATTGCCTGTCCGCGGTGTCATTCGCAGTTAATGCCACCTTGGAACCAAATCAACCCCTACACCATCGGTTCTCTGAATGCCCCGTTCGAACACTGCAACACAGGCTATGCCGACAAGAACTTCAGGGCCCAGTGTCTCTCGTGCTCATTTGTCTTCACCCACGAAACACTTCGAGTCGTCAAATGTCGATCTAGCGTGGCACACCCACCAACTTGCCCCAAGGCGTTACCATCCTTACTCCATCAAGACCACACTCTACAGATTCGTCGACCATGATGACAAGATTCCTGAAAATAGCCTGTCCAAGGCTTTTGAGTGGACCTCAAAGCAATACCAGAAGTTAACAAACGGCCAGATCTACAGTGAATGTATATGCTGGTACTGCGAAGCCGTCCGCGAAACCCACAACTATGGAGGCCTCTTCACCAGAAGCGCTACGGCCGTGGCCCGTCAGAGTGCTATACAGCCCCATAACAGAGCGGATATTAGCTCTGATCCTAACAAGAGCCCACATATCTCTGCACACAATTCTGTTCACGTCATCGGCGACTCTGCTTTCATTGACGCGCGTCAGACCAAAGTCGAGGCTCTCAGAAGCCGCTATGAGGCGGTGCGACGGCGCATACAGAATCGAAAAAGAGAGGGTACATTAGGCAGCGGCGTTGGCAATTGGCAAGATGCGTCGCAGGCGAACCAAAGCTCGAACTCGTCACACATGCCACATTATGCGCTGGCCTACGGAGTGCCCCTTCTCACTCTGCCGTTTCTCCTCCCGTATGCACCGGACCCTGCGATTACCAATGAGTTATATCCATGTGATCCCATTTGCGTAACTCGCACTCCGGGTGCTGCTGGAAACTGTGTCGCTGGTACCTGCGGCGGCGGCGTCTCTGCTGGCGCATGCTGCGGAGACGGCGGAGCTGGAGGAGGAGATGAGAGCGGGGCGGGAGGGGACGGAGGTGGTGGAGGAGGATGCGGTGGCTGCTGAAATTCACGGTTTACTATACCGATTTACCGCTTTCGTTGTGTCACATTGATATGAATGCAAGAACGCCTCATATTACTTTTCAGAAGCTTTGATACAGCATGTAGTATGTAGTTAACGTAGTTATGATTTTTGTCATCAGATCCGCAACCGCAGTCCTAAGTGCATTTAGTGAGAGAGAGAAAAAAAAAAAAAAAGGCCATTTTCCCTTCTTCTCTCCTATCCGACCATCTAGACCCCATTGCGGTGTAAAACAGCGAGGATCATCCCCCAATCCCAACGGACATGACAGACGCGAAAAGGAAGAGAGGCGAAGAGAAGCACGCATCTCTCCTGAGATTTGGATCTTCTACCAAGCCATGTTCACAAGTAGTAGGAGGTACTGTGTAGCTTACCTAGTAGTAGCACTAGACTGGTGCCATTGAAAACAATTATGAGATAAATCTCCATGGTAAAAGAGCGTTGGACATACAATTATGCAGTGAAAAAATACACGGTCCGGTTGAGGTGGATAAAGATGACAGTGGTGGCGGCACGCAAGCAAGCGGTTCCGTAGCTCAGTCGGTTAGAGCGTGGTGCTAATATGTGATGACGGTCGTCATCATGTAAACGCCAAGGTCGCGAGTTCGACCCTCGTCGGAACCAGGCACATTTTTTTCAGTTTCTTTTTGACCCCTCCTTCCTGCTTGAAGGGAGCCCACATGTGAGTTTAGTTTCAAAAACGCTGGCAAAAGCTGCCAGGTTTGTAGACTACATGCGTTGATCCTCTGCCATGACGAGCTTCCTCATCTGGCCTTCTGCTGAGTTGCACTTTAAGAAGGATGAGAAAGTGCTTATTTACTACTACTACTACTACTAGTCATTCGCCAGTTATTTGTATTTCTTTCGTAGCAGAGAAGATATATCCTAGGCCAACAGCACAGGATCACTTCCTTCTTAAACACCGGCTCCCGTGGCAGCCTCGTTCTCCATCCGCGCCCTCTCCTTCTTCGCCTTTTGAATATCCAGAGACATCTTTACTGGATGAACACCGGGGGTCTCAAACACCGCGTCGATCTCCTCTAGAGATAACCCGTATGTTTCGGGGAAAACAAAGTAAGACACAATCAGCTGGATTGTGTTGTACGCGACGTATACCGCCCAGATCTTGTACCCCAGCTTATTGATGCCCACGGAGATTCCGTAATTTTGCACCGTGCCTGCCGCGCCCTGGATCAGCCCGTACAATCCCATGCCCTTGGCGCGAAGAGCTAGGGACAGAATTTCGACTGGGTAGAGATTATGCATGGTGGCGATGAACATTGACGAGCAGATCTGGAACGAGAAGATCCAGACCAGGGTGAGGATGGCGGTTGCGCTGGACTGGGTCACGGTGTAACGCCAGGAGGTTATCGTGCTGGCTGTCTGGAGGAGAATGATGGAGATGAGACCTGCAAAAATCAATGTCCGGCGACGGAAGTAATCGATTATCACGGATCCAATGCCGGTGAAGACGAAGTAGGTTGCGGTTAGGCCGAGACTGATACCGAGCTGGGGAAGAGCGTCGACGATTCCGATGATCTCGAGGGACTGGGACAAGAAGACGGATAAGTTAATCACTACTATCTTCTGGGGAAGGGCACTGAAGAGGAGAGGGCCAGGCTTACCGGCACGAGGTAGGTGGTGATGATACCGCCTCCGTTCCATTGCTGGAAGATGCTGTACAACACGAGAATGAAAAGACGGAAAGCAACAGTTCGCGTAAAAAAGGCACGATAGTCCCACCATTCGGTGTAGCCAGCGCGTTCATTCTCCAGCGACTCCTCAATCTGTCGGACGACATGTCCAACCAGAGGCTCGTCGATGCTGCCTGAAGTAGTCTGGTATCTGGCAATGACACTCTTTGCCTCCTCGATCTTTCCACGTTTGACGAGATAACGGGGAGATTCGGGAGTGACGAGGTAGATCAGACTGCAGACGATCACAGGGAAAAAGGCTTCAAGCAGCAAGGGAATTCTCCAGCCCCAGTCGTTGGTTATGGTCCCGAATACCATCATCACCCCAGACATGACGAGACTGCCGATCTGGAAACAAGCACCGAACAAGCCGACAATTCGACCCCGGAGGTGGAGCGGTGCAATCTCTGCCATATATGTCGACGAGGACATCAGAGCCGACCCGAATCCGAGGAAGAAGCGACCTGCCATGAACGTCGGCATGTTCTTTGCCACTCCTTGCATAATGGCGGCACAAATGACGATGAAGTTTCCCAAGAAGTTGATACCGCGACGGCCGATGATATCTGCCATTGCAAGAAAGATGGCGCCGCACACGGTCCCAATGGTCATGAGAGCGTTGATAACACCGAGTGTGCCACCACTTGTGCCTATGCCAAAGTACTCGTGCCACGGGTCGAGAGCGTTGAGGCCGCCGATGACGGCCCAGTCGATACCGTAGCCAGCCTGGTTGCATCCCTGGACGAACATGACGAGCACGAGGCGGAACCCGGTTTTCGACCAGAAGTTGAGTGACTCGGCGGACAGGGTCATCATGTCCTCCTCTGTGAGACGGGCGATGACCACCTCTTCGACGTGTGACTCTGACCGCTTCAGCTCGTCAATGGCATCATTGTGATGGTCGGATTCCTTAGTTTCAACTGCCATTTTGATGGATGTCCTTCTTCTGTTCGAACCGGGAGAGAGAGCCTGACGCCTGAGAGGGACTTCGGGGACGGAACGAGAAGAGCAGTAAATAAAGACAGTTATGCACCAGGGAGAAGGGGTCAAAGGCGTCTGTTTTTCTTTATATCGCTGTTTGTCAGGGATGGTGCATCGAACTCCCTCCCCGCAACCCGCATCCTGCAACAGAAAATTTTCGGGGAAAAGAGAACTAGCTCATTTTCCGGGTATATTGAATCAAGCCTAATTGAGGCAACTCTTTCTCGTGTGGCTCCGTGTGAGCTCAGTCGCCCTGCAGGAAACCCTCCAGAGTCCAGCAGACTCCGACATACTCCTACCTACTTCTGAAGCTGTCCTCACGCCATAACATCTTCGTCCTCGGACGAAGCAGCGTTTTTTGACATGGACCTAGAAACTGTTAACGAGCAGCAGCGGCCAGATTTAGCCGGATAGAGTCAGCTATCGCGCTTTGTCGTCCACCATGCTGATTCGATCTTCGTGCAAGTCAAGTCTCTCGCCCGTGCTCACACACGACTGGCTAGGTTGGAGATCATTGGTGGACTGATGCAATGTATGAGCCGCGGCAAGCAGCCTGAAGGGATCAAGCTTCAAGCTTCCCCCGCGCCCGCAGGAAAGGAAAGAAAGGTTCGAAATCAACGCTTGTGTTTGGCTTCTCCGTGATTTTGATGCCGTTAGCCAACCACTTGACGCAGCATCGGGACAAGTCCGATGTCTGTTCCCCCCGTCTCCAAGCAGTGTGGGCAGGCGGAGTCTCCGCAACGGGGGAGACGCTTCCTGTTTCAAGCTTCTTGAGGCGTACTTATGCAGCTTAGGCGGGCCACCAGACGATCGTTCATTGGTAGGATGCTTAGTATGGAGAATTACACAGTATAAATTACATTCCCATCAGCTGTATCGGTCATGACAGTCTAAGGGTGTATTTACACATTCCTTCCTCTTCCAAACTAACACGCTCATCTCGATGCATCGGTCTACACAATACGCTTTCTATACGTAGGCTCTGCGTTGGCTCGGGCCAAATGGTTGCTCAGGATGGAAAGTTTCTCGAATCTGACCTTCCTTTCAGGGTGCGGATCTGTTCTGAATGTTAATACGATGCCTCAATCTGACAAAAAATGGCAAGTAACCGCAAAAGTGACTTGACGCCAAGGCACATGTCACGCCACGATGGCCCACTCAAGATCGCCTAAGGCTGCTTGTGTTTGAGATAGTTTTCGACTCGGGAGCAACCACATCCTTGATTCAGAGGGTGGAGCTTCGGCTTGGGACCGAGCCCTAAAGCCAAAACCCTTGCTCGGAAAGTTCCGTCAGCGGAGTTGGCGCTCGGAAGAGTATCCAGAACCAGCAGCAGATCATCAAGACTCAGAACTGCAACGTTCAATTCTCCGAGTTAAACGCTTTCCTTGAGGCGGGGTTTAGGCCCGAAATCCCTAATCTTCTTCTGCGAGGCAAGCTGCAACGATACCGTACCATTTGAGGTTCGTGTTTGTCTCGGGGAAGCTCACTAAGACTGAAGAATGGCGGAGCTCCCGGTGACGAGGACCGGCTTACCGATTCGAGGTCATCCATATGACTGGACAAATGGCGTGCGCGGGTCAGAGATAGGAGAAACGGCCATTGAAACAAGTTGCTTGTTTTGGAGATAGCGATTACTACTCGGTTCCCGTGATCGTTGTGCGCCCATTTACGATGTCTGAGCTCTGGTACCAACAGCCGGCCAGACAGTGGCAAGAAGCTCTACCTTTAGGAAATGGGCGCCTTGGTTGCATGGTCTATGGTCGAACAACTACAGAACTGTATCAATTGAACGAAGACTCTGTGTGGTACGGTGGTCCCCAGGACCGTACGCCGCGAGATGCAAAACGCCACCTCCCAAAACTCAGGGAGCTCATCAGAGCTGGCCGACATGCGGAGGCAGAAGAGCTCGCAAAGCTGGCGTTCTTTGCTACGCCAGCAAGCCAGCGTCACTACGAGCCCTTGGGGAACCTGACTCTCGAGTTCAAACATGACGATGCTCGAATTCAGGATTATCGACGGTCATTGGACCTCGACACCGCTACCTTAAAGGTTCAATATGTATACGACGGGGTTCAGTACACGCGTGAGACGTTTGCAAGCTATCCCGACAATGTCATCGTCACTCGCATTGTCGCCAACGTTGAAGTCAGGTTCGTCGTCCGTTTGTCTCGAGTCGGTGAAAACGAGTACGAGACAAATGAGTTTGTGGACAGCATCGCTGCAGACGGGAGTGCCATCATCATGCATGCAACACCCGGTGGACGGGGGAGCAACTCGCTCTGTTGTGTGGTCCGGGCCCGGTGCGATCCTGCCGGATCGGTGGAGACGATTGGGAACGCCATGGTTGTCCGGGGCAGAGAGGTTGTACTCTTCATTGCGGCACAAACCACGTTCAGGCACGATAATATCGAAGCGGTTGCATTGGCGGACACTCAGAAGGCTGCAGATCGGGGGTTCGCGGAGCTATTGGATAGACATGTCAGCGATTATAGATCGCTGTATGACCGCATGGAGTTACACCTTGGTCCTGTACCGATTGAAAGGGCAAGACTTCCGACGGATAGAAGGCTCGAGCAGTCAGACGGGGACCCAGGCTTAGTGGAGCTGTACCATAACTTTGGTCGATACCTTCTCATCTCCTCCAGTCGTGAGGGGTGGAAGTCACTTCCTGCTAATTTACAGGGACTGTGGAACCCATCATTTCATCCAGCCTGGGGCAGCAAGTACACCATCAATATCAACCTCCAAATGAACTACTGGCCAGCCAATCTTTGCAACTTGAGTCCGTGTGAAGGTCCTTTTTTTGACTTGCTGGAAAGAGTGGCTGAAAATGGAAAGAAAACTGCCATGACCATGTACGGATGCCGTGGGTAAGTTTTCCTATAGCCTCCTTTTCTTTACCTTGTAGCTCCTGCTGACGAATGATTCCATGATAGATGGGCCTGTCACCACAATACGGATTGCTTTGCGGACTGCGACCCTCAAGATCACTGGATGCCAGCGACCCTATGGCCCCTGGGTGGAGCATGGTTATCCCTTCATGTTTGGGATAGTTACCGATTCAGTGGCGACAAAGCATTTCTCAAGAGAATGTTCCCTATCCTTCAGGGTTGTGCTGAATTTCTCCTTGATTTCCTCATTGAAGACGCCACTGGAGAATATCTGGTCACGAATCCCTCTTTGTCACCCGAAAATTCGTACATTGACGAAGACGGCAACATCGGGACACTTTGCGAAGGGTCCACAATTGACATTCAAATCATCGACGCATTGTTTAGCGCTGTTTTAAACAGCGCCGCAGAACTTGGAATCCCAGGCGACACTGAACTTCTACAAAGAATTAAGCAATCCATGGCCCGTCTCCCTCCCATGAAGATCAGCCCTCAAGGATACCTCCAAGAATGGAGAACGGACTACGTCGAAGCCGAACCAGGACACAGACACACCTCGCATCTCTGGGCCTTGCACCCTGGTGACTACATCACGCCCGATAAGACGCCCGATCTCGCAGCGGCCGCAGCCGTCTCGCTTCGCCGCCGGGCGGAACACGGTGGCGGACACACGGGCTGGAGCCGGGCCTGGCTTATAAACTCGCACGCCCGTCTGCACCAAGCGGACGAATGTCTGAAGCACGTGGAGCTGTTACTTAGACACTCGACGATGCCGAACATGCTCGACACGCACCCGCCCTTCCAGATTGATGGGAATTTCGGGGGGTGTGCGGGGATCGTGGAGATGCTGCTCCAGTCGCATGAGACTGTTGACGAGCAAGATGGGGAGAACGAGAATAACCAGAACGCTGATGGTCGCCTCTGTGTGATCCGATTACTGCCGGCATGTCCCGTTTCCCGGTGGACTTGTGGTAGCGTTCGCGGCGTTAGGGCCCGCGGTGGGTTTGAGGTCGATTTTGCTTGGGAGGATGGTGTAATTCTGACGCCTGTTACTGTCCGGTCGGCCCTTGAGAAGAAAGGAGTGCTTTATTTCCCTAATGGTGAAAAGATTACCTTTGAAGGACCCGGGACGCATAAACTTGGGTTCTCAGGGACCTGCTAGTTGCAGGGCAGTTATAACTCAATGACATCAAGAATGACCATAACAATGCAAAATATGTTCATTACTGGACAGGACTTTATATGTATGAGGTCGATTCAAAATGATTTGGCCATGAGATGAGTGAACAATTCACGAATGACGGTAGCCGAGCGCTTGGGGTATCGAGTCTTTTCCTTTGACTCGAAGTCGACGAAAGTCACTCCAAACCGATCTGTGAAACCAGCCGCCCATTCTAAGAAAACGCACATGTCAGCTGGCAATGCTTCATTTGCCATGTTGGAGGAGTTACTCACCCCAGTTATCCGTGAATGTCCACGCAAAGTACGAGCGGATGTCAACACCGTCCTCTTTTACCGCACTGGCCAGGGCGTTGATATAGCCGTTGAAAAAGTCAATGCGGAATGTATCGTTGAGGACCTTTTCAGACGGTTCCGTCTCCCCCTTGGCCGTTGTTCCGTTCTCAGTCAGATAGATCGGCATCTGATACCGTTTGTATACCCAATTCAGGATTTTGCGAAAACCCCATGGCGCAGTTCGAAGCCAGTATGTGTCACTTTCGGGGCCACGAGACACACCCTGCTTATTGGTGTCTAGAACCTCCACGTTCCCCTTGTGATCGTTGATGTCGGACGGTGTCGTCTTGTGTTTTACGAAGAACGAAGTGTAGGTGTTCATGCCGTAAAAGTCCGAACTACCCAGAATGAGCTTTGATTGCTCTGACGTAATCACCGGCAGCCTGTCCCCCAACTGCTCACGCATGCAAGGAGGATAATCGCCCGTCTTATAGATGGGATCGGCAAACCAGCCAATCTCAAAGAGTCTTGCACGCTCAGCGGCCTCCTGGTCGAGCGGGTCGTTTTCATCCCATGGCTCGGACCAATTCCCGTGCAGCGTAATGCCAATAACTCCCTTCTGCTTGGGTTTGAATTCCTTGCGGTACATTTTTACGACGTGCGCGTGGCTGACGAGTTCGGTGTGTGCGACGATGAATGGTTCAGTGGATGAGTCGCCTTCCTCGTTACGATCTCGGAACGACGATCGGGCAGGGGCATGGACGCCTGCGGCATAACCGGCAAGAGTGTAAACTCCCGGTTCGTTGTACGTGATCCAGTGTTTCACGCGGTCTCCAAAACGCTCGAAGCAGATTCGTGCGTAGTTGATGAAGTCGGGTAGGTAAGCTTCCAGATTGAGCATCCCACCATATCTCGTCTCCAGCTCCTGAGGCATGTCCTACATTGTTTTATGGGAGTCAGCATAGAACGTCACTCTATCAGGACCGTACACGGTGGTATGTAGTGGTACCCAGTGAAACAGTGTGACAAATGGCGTGATCCCATTCTTGAGCAGCTCGTCAATCAAGTTGGAATAATACTGAATGCCTTTCTCATTCACGGGGTCGTTCCGGCCACCCAGAGGGATAATCCTGGACCACGAGATGGAGAACCGATATGCGTTGACGCCGTAGCTTTTGAGCAAGGCGACATCCTCCTTGTACAGGTCGTAAGATCGCACGGCATCCTCTGGGGTGCTGTTATCCTTCACCTTACCTGGCTTGCGAGAGAAGACATCCCAGATGGACTCCCCTCTGCCATCGACGTTCCATGCGCCTTCGACCTGGGCCGCAGCGGTTGCATAGCCCCAGAAGAAGTCGCTTCGCAGAGAGCCTTTGAGGTCGTCTCGCAGCAAGGCCATGTTCTCAGACCTATCAGATTTGTCAACAGTACGATCAAGTTCTCTAGACAGTGAGCGTTTGTACATGGCTCTTCAGCTCCACTGGCATCCATAGCACAGTTATATCTCAGAGCTGTCGACGATTGGCGGGACCATCCTTGCCCCTCGTAGGGACTTTCATTCGCAGCATCATTTTTTGGACGTACGCGGCTCCACGTATTAGGCTAAAATCAGAATCTAACGGTCAGGATATGGCCATGGGACAGTTTTTCTTCTCCGCTCGCAAATTGTATGTCGAGAGAAATCTTGTATCATGCTTACTTCTGTTTGAAAGAAGATGCAGTGGGGAAAGAAAATCGGGGTCCTTTGTAATGCGTCGTGCTTGTAATGAGGTTACGGTATCTTATGTTCGGCCAGGCGTATCATGACGGTACGGTACATACGCACCGTCACCTGACTGGCTATAGTTACATAAGCGTCTTGGCACAGAAATTCCCCTCTTGTTCTTTTCTGTGTGCGCGCCATCAGGCGTCGAGAAGGTCAGAAGCTCAGCCCACCGACATCGGCCACGAAAACTTCTCTCTCACTCGCGAACTCCCCGCCAACCGGTTGCCGCCTGCTGCGTTCTTGCGCAATCGCATCGTCAAAACTCGCCGAACTCACTTTCGGAGCTCACCTTTTCCCACGCCCCAACCGCGCGCGGCTGTGCTGGGGAAAAAGGATCCCTGTTATTGGCCGTCGCCTTGCCTTGTCCTCGTCCACTGCTTGACCCGCTCGGTTTTTCGCATTCTCTGGCCACCACGGCGTCCAGTGTGGCGGCTTTGGAGGCCAGCGACAGCCGCACGCGCAGTGGCAGCGTCGCTGGTGATCGAGATGGCATTGGCCCAATGGGTAGACGCGGTCCAGGTGAGACCACAGGGGACAAGGTGATGAAGCCATGGCCCACGGAGAGTGAAAACAGCACCGCTGCTTCCAGCCCTACTGCAGTGAAATCGAGCCCCGCGGAATCTCCAGCTGCTCGACGGAAGCAGAGTGTGTCGACTAGCGGCGGCGAACGCGATGACTCGACGGTCAAGAGCGCGACTGCGACGACAACGACGACAACGACGGGCAATGGAGCAACCACCGAGGTAAAAAAGAAACAACCCGTCAAGCGCGCTTGCAATGAGTGTCGCCAGCAAAAGGTTAGTTCGTATGCGTGAGGAATATGGCAATAAAGGCACGTAGAATGATCTATAGCTGATTCTTTTGCGCATCTGTGACAGTTGCGGTGTGATGTGATTCAAGAGCCCTTCACTACATGTAGTCGTTGTCGTCGTCTGAAGCTCGAGTGTAAGATCGAGTCAAATTTCAAGCGCATTGGAAAACGCAGTCGCAACGCGGAGATGGAGCGAGAAATCATTGAGTTGAGAAAATTGATCGCCAACTCCAATGCTGCTGCTGCTGCGGCCGCCGCCGCCAACCCTCACTACATGCCGCAACACCATCAACAGCATTCCCCTTCGTCCATGACTCAGGGCTCCCCGTCTGTGGCCATGGGCTATGGCGCGTCCCCCCAGAGTGCGAATCAGTCCACAACGAATATGGCTGCTGCGGAAGAGTACATGCGACCGCACGAAGCTGTTGCATCATTGCTAGATCTTCGATCAGGCATAGATTCCTCGCATTTCTTACGAAGCTCGAACGGACAAATTGTAGTGTCGAAAAAGATTGAAGATGTGTCGATTACACAAGAGAGGGTCACGGAGCTTTTCAGTCGGTGAGTTTTTGAGTATTCCAAACTGAACTTTTTCAATTCTCCCTTTCCTGACTTATCTCCTGATGGTAGGTTTTTCACCTTTTTCCACCCTTTCCTCCCTTTCTTAGATAGAGATAAACTTCCAGACGAATACTACTCCACGTCCCCGTTGCTCTTCTGGACCATCATCAGTGTTGGATCCCGTCGTTACCACGCCGATCCCGGATTGCTCAACGCTCTCTCTGGCCCTGTAATGAGACTGGTATGGAGTACGCTGGCAGACGTTCCGCAAAGCTATCATGTTGCGAAAGCGTTGGCGTTGCTGTGTACTTGGCCGTTCCCAACAAGCAGCACGTCGACCGACCCGACGTTTATGTTGTGTGGCATGATGATGCAGATCGCCATGCAGATTGGCCTGCATCGCCCATCTCACGCACAGGACTTTTCCAAATTTAGGATTGAATTAAGAGACGGTGAGCTCAAGGATCGAGTGAGAACGTGGGCAGTCTGCAACATTGTCGCTCAACGGTATGTCATTGATGACTGTAATCTTAGAGACGAGCCCAAAAGGGCTTGCCTTTGGCAATCGACAATGGTACGGCTGTGCTAATGATCATGTAGCGTCGCCACCGGATATGGGCAGCCAGCGTCAACTCTCTTTGACTGGACTTTGTCCTCGACCGGATCCATGGACCCTAATTTTCAGCTTCCGTTAGAGCTTAAATGTAGGCTCGATATCGAGAAGTTCTGCGATAAGGTGTCCAAGGCCCTTTACAGCAATCATCGAGATCCTGTCGGCCTGCTGAGTGATGAGGAACGGTTCATCACGACATCAATCCTCTCTCGTGATCTCCAGGACCTTGAGGGCCAGTTGCACACGATAAACAACTGTACGTTCATTTTTTCCCACAATTGCCTATCGACGTTTTCGTCCTAACTTTACGACGCCAGCTATAACAAACATCTATCTTCGGGCAGCTAGTCTCCATTTGCATCTATCAGCCTTTTTTGACAATCCCACCGCTAAGGACTACCGGCACTCCCTTTCTGCCCTTTATAACTCAGCCATAACATTTCTCGAATCAGCACTGGGCCTGGAGACTACCGTTGGCCCAGTGCTCATCTACAGCCCATATTACATCTTTCAGATGGCTTTGGCTGCCGGATTCTGCCTGCTAAAGCTTTGCAAAAGTTTTTTTGCACTTCACATTGACATGGAATACTCGAGGTCACTGTTCAACAGCACAATTCGAGCCCTACGAAGCATGTCCGTCTCAGGTAACGATCTGCCCGAGCGACTTGCTGAAGTTCTTGCCCAGATGTGGCGGATGGGTCCGTCGCCCGGAAGCCATCACTTGCATTCGCAGCCGGATGACTCCTTGCGACTGAAAGTACGTTGCCGGATGAGCATGTCTCTTGTTTACGATTCTGTATGGCGTTGGAGAGAAGATGCTCAGGCAAGGGGAAGGAATCTAGAGTGTAAGTACACGTCGCCAAGCTCTGAAAGACTCCAGGTGTTCTGGAAAATCGACCCATGATAACTAAGATGCGGATGCAGCATATCTGAAAAACCCAACGAACCCAGATTCAGCGGCTGAGTCCTCGGCAAATTCTTCTGTGGGTCCGATGCGCACGTCTTCCTCCACGCCCGCCATTGGGGGAACAGACCCAAGTCTGGCTCCAGCACCTCCACCGCCTACAACTGGAATAGGATCCGGAATTCTCTCATCCACAACAGGAGGTGGAAGCAGTCTTCCCAGCGGGCTCATGGAGCCTAACTATGAAGTTTTCGATCCGCTGAACTGGATGTTGGATGGCCTCATCGATTTTCCTTACTCCTACAATACCGTTGGACTTGAGCAGGAAGTCACGTAAGCTCTTTTGGGTTTGTCTTCTTCGCACATCCATCTTGTTTTTCTCTGTTTCTAGGGCCCGGCGTTTTGGCCCTGTGTGGCGCAATCCGGGTGGCTGATGTACGACTCCATGACTGACACGTTAATGTGCCAATGGTGATGAAAATAAACTCCAATGTGTAGATTTTCTTCCTTAAGTTTCTTTGAGGAAATTTTGAATGTCCCCATGTCATTCCTTGTTTCCACTTGGACATATTACGTTACCCTGTTCTTGGATGATATCTCTCTACAATTTGGAGCTGTACCTGCTCCTCATCTCTTCCATTGTGGAATCTATGTGGCGGGAATGGATATATTGCAACTGGATGACCTGTTACTCACTCATAACACATGTGCAATATCATTCAATGTGCGATGTTCCTTCAGCCTCATCTTATGACGACTGGTGGCCAAGGATGGCATTCAGTCAACATGTGCTTTGCTCCTGGCTGTGTTTGTACAAGGGAGCACATGTAGACATGGAGTAAAGATCTGAGACTAATGGAAAATTTGCGCTCTCAATCCTACCATGAGCATGAAATGTTTTCAAGGTCGCGGGAATTTTTCATAATAAAAGACCACAAAAAAAGTGCGTTTTGGTTCCAACGAGGGTCGAACTCGCGACCTTGCGTTATTAGCACCACGCTCTAACCAACTGAGCTATGGAACCCGCTTATTGGCGGGAGGCCAAGAAAGAGGCTCTTAATTCTATATCAGATGTATGTCTGAGAGCTACAGTCATATCCACTCAAGCGACTTGCCTCGCTCACTGGAAATTCAAAGAAGACGACTGTCGACTACCGAGTAGAAGAGACGAACAGAAAGCCCGTTTGCAACAAGGGCCGGGAAGTATAAAGAGGTCTATATGGCCTCACTGGTGGAAGTCAATAACACGCGCCGCAACCCCACCAAAACCAGGTTTCGCCTCGCAACCCCAACAGCTTCGCGCGTTCTGAATCCCAGCGCGATGCGGCCCGTCGCTGATATCCAGTTTCTCGACTACAGCAGCCGCTCGTACCTCTTTGAGAAGAAACGACAAGAGACGGGAGAAGGATGCCATCCTGCTCAAGCTGATAAGCACAGATCGACGAAGCAAGCGAAAACGCCCTCAACCATGAACGCGGCATCGTCATCTGCTGTGGACGAGGAAGAAACTAGTTCGTCACGTGGGTTCAAGCCGGCTCTCGTTACGGAATTTGATTCGAGTAAGCTTTATCAGCCTTTTCTCGAGGGTGAAGAAGTGTTGGCGAAGCTGAGGGCGGCGAGGAGGAAGTGGGTGGGCGGTGAGGGACATAGGTGAACTGATTGACGATGATCAGACAGATTGATAAAGTGTCATGTTGGTAGATGGCAATGCAGTGTTTACAGTACCAGATTGTATCAAGTATACAAATGGTTGGCTGGTCTGTACATCAATAAGAGCTCATCAAAGGTGCAAATATATCCAGGATCGTATCGTCTAGATCTCTATGTTGTTTTTGTGCGCTAGCATTTAGCATCGGGTATCGTTCGTTAGTGGTCGTAGCTGTTTTCCTCTCAAACCTCCTCTCAAAAGCATGAGTAGCTCAGATAAGATGCAGAAGCTTCATCTGTGAGAAATGAGAATAAAGGTACTCAACCTCAGAGAGCAGGAAAACAAGCAATGGAGAACAAGCAGAGCAAGAGCATGGATAAAACAGCATAAGGTCATAATGTATCGTGAACTCGTTGATCTTCGCATCGACTGGACATGGCTCAACCATCTCCTCTCAGATATCATGGTGACTGTCAAAAAGAAATAAGCATGCTTGAACGCAAAAATAAAGAAAAAAAAAGAAAGTCAGAAAAACCGAGCCGACCAGCGAGAGACTCGTAAACATAAGCAATTGATTGAACGTTACAACGCACAAGACATGCAAGTAGAAGAGTCTCTCTACCTTATTATCTGAACGTCTATACGTTCTTAGCTTCGATGGCAGAGATCGCGGAATTGTCCTCGATCAGAACCCGTGCGCCAATCTTCTTTCTTAGCCGATTCCTCCTTGCTTCTAATTTCTCCTCCTCCCTTTGACGCCTCGCCTGGTTCAGCCACTCGCGCAGATTTCTCAGGGGATACAGCAAGCCCAGGCCAGGTACAAGATAGTGGCGATCCCTGCGAGAACGGCGCGAGAACACCGAATTTGCAAGGCTGACATGACTAATGTTCCCTTGGCGGGCATTTCGGGCCCGAGCTCGGCTTGATACATGTCGAAGGAAGGAGACACGGCCTTGAAATAAGGCTCTGCTTTGCGGAAACCCTAAGGAGTTGCCAACAACGGTACCGTCGTTGTTGTCGTCACGCTGTACGTTTGTCGCTGCGTTCTGGGTCCGAGGAAGGGTACAGTCATCGGTATCAGAATCTTTGACATCATCCCAGAACGGCTTTGGTCGCCAAAACGATAGCCTCTTGCTGTCGACATATCTGCCTGCCTTGGGGTTCCTAGCCCTGTGTGTGGCAACAGCAGCAGATGATAATTCTGATTTTCGCTGGAGGCTCACGGCACGCCGAATTGAACCCCACCGACTGCCTCCGATACCAGTATCAGCAGGTTTTGCTGATGACACGTAACCATTCGAATTTGACTCTTCACCCATGGGAGCTGTAGCAGGGGGCTTTGGTGGTGGTCTGGGGTTTCGGAGAGGGGACT
Source organism: Malbranchea cinnamomea (assembly GCA_900128795.2). Lineage (NCBI taxonomy): Eukaryota > Fungi > Ascomycota > Eurotiomycetes > Onygenales > Malbrancheaceae > Malbranchea > Malbranchea cinnamomea. The sequence continues at coordinate 59,243 of FQSS02000619.1, forward strand.
CGACAACGGCGACGGACGCTCCCGTTGGCGGCGTTTGAGCCTCGTCTGTATTAGATTTTGGGGATTTATCGTGCGACGGTTGCTGCATTCGAGAACTGGCTGGAGCACCGGGTTCGACGACAAGGATGGATTTATTATTATGTGCAAAAAAGGGCACGGCTTTGGCCTCTCTAATTTCCACGGGGCCTGGGGATATGGAATGAATTGAAGGTTGGAAGGGCGTCAAAGGTGGCAATAACGCGGAATGGTTTCCTGCATTATCGTTGGGAACGTGTGGGAAGGCATAAGCATCTTCACCAGCCTCCTGGGTTGCGGCCGACGCTTTCTGTGAAATATCTCTTGTATTCAATGCGATGATCGGGGCCGTCGATGATTCCTGTACATCTTCATTTTTCACGGGAGATGTAACATCAGCAACGTTTGGATCAAAGGCTGGAGTATTCGAAGTCATTGACACCGCTCTGGAGGGATTTCTGCTCGTTGGGGCCGACAAAGAAGACCTTCTGGGTGGAATTACAGGTGCAGTGACGCTCCCCTTTCGATTAATGGACAATCGATCTCTGCGGGGAGATTCTGACATGGTCCGCCGTCGCCTCTGTGGAACATCGAAAGCGCCTGTCGCGCCGTCTGGAGCGGTTGTTGGTCTCTTCATAGACTTGATAGAACGAGTCTGTGATTGATCTCTGGTGCTACATGCAGTAGACTTCAGGGATGACCGACGTTCAGGTATAACTACGACTGGAATAACCTCCTCCGTGGGCTGTCGCCGATGCGACAAGACACTTGGGTTAAGCGACTTGTCTGACAATACGCTCCAACGATCTTGGTTGGACAGGCGTGCGGATTTATGTGACAGATGGCGTTGAGCTCGGGCGTCATCCGGCACTGCGGCAGTATTGGTATTTGGCTGTGGGATTGGCGAGCTGGCAGAACGAAGTGATTCATTTTTCCTGACATGGCGCAGCGCCCTCCTCTTCTGCGGGAGAGTATCTACGACAATGGCTTCGATAGTCGAGGTGATAGACGTTCCAGAAAGGCGCCGATTTTCAGCTTCCATAAGCCTCTCCTGTTTTCCATCCAAGGCTGACCAGCCGATATCCTCTGCAGATTTTTGAACATTTGGATCACTGTCTGCAAGTTGGGTAGCGCGAACCCTTTCTCTTATGTCCTGGGCACGACGAAGAGGAGGGCCCTGGGGTTCACCATTCCGTGTGGGTCGCTCATTCGGCAATTTGCCGGTTTCCTTTTCCTGCCCTGGATGGGTTTCTCGCTGGCGGGTGATCCACTCCCCGTCAAATGAGTCGAAGTTGCGTGGCTCTGTTTTCCCTAGTGCGTCTTTTTGGGGCGTAGAATTGCCGCTCCCAGCTGTGCTAGAAGCGCCGCTATCTATAACGCTATTGGAGCGCAGTGGGCGGTGAGGCCTTCGTTTCGGCGGACGCAACGTGGCTGGGTTTGGAGCGCTTCTGTGCTCAGCATCCTCGTCTGACGATACGGCTTCTTTGGCAGTCGTGAAAGAATCCGCTCTTGACGACATTGAAGGTTGTAGGTGATTCTGCCCTTGGCTTTTTCGGAGAAGGGTCACGGCGCGCGGTGGGGTCACGTCAGGAGTGAGAGTATTGACCTGGCGGGTTGGTGTCGCATTTCTGGTCACTTCTTCATGCGGACTTGCAGCAGTTTCGACGGCAGAATGGAGTACATCTCCCCGCGAATCACGAGGAAGGGAAGGGGGTGTCAACGGTAAACTAAGGGGCCCTACGTATTCATTGCCATTGAGGACGGAGTCTTGAATCTCGACGGCATCCACAGAGCCCGCAGCTGGGACGGAGTTGTCCAAAACAAGATTTCCTTTACACGGGAGGAATTTATGGGCCTTGAAGGAATACTGCTCACTCGTCGGGGGTGCCCAGGTGTGACCAGAGATGCCCGTCTCCCTCATGACACGATCCACGTCACCTTGTGGAATTAATCTCTCCTTCAAGTTTCAAACGTGTAGGTCTGTAGCAGGGACGTAAGCAAGGATCTTTTGCAAACTTTGTCCGTAGCGCACACTTTGGAGTCTGGCGCACTTCGACGTGGGTTTACCAAATGTATCATGTCGAGGGAAAGACGAGTCTCAAAGAGAAGTGGTCCCCATTTGGTGCTTGGTTTTTCCGGGCTTGCACTAGTAGTGACAAGGAGCGATGATGCGAGACGTGGAGGCGTCAAATTGTAATCTCGAAGCGACGGCGGCTACTTTTCAATATCGTATTCCGAACCGCGATATTGTTTTGCTAACTATTGTAGCGTTGGTTTTTCAGAGAGTGTGCCTGCAAGGTGGGAGAGAGTCGAACGTCTCGGCTGTCGGCTGGGGAGAGGGAACTTCCACACGGTGTGCCGTGCGCTTCGAATCGTGCGAAAATGATGGGAATCGAAGTTCAGGTATCAGGTTTGGGGGACATCTCAATCACTCGTTTGGGGAAAAAATTGTTCTGATTCGAGGAGTATGGGACAGGCGAGTGAGGAGAAACGGTCGGCCTGGTGAATTTGAGGGTAGGGAGCGCAACGCAGGAGAGCCAGACAGGGGCGGCACCTGAGTTGAGGAAAGCGCAAGTCAGAATTGGCGCTTAGCAGGCACACCGTAGACGATACGACTAGACGAGAAAAAGAGAGGAGATAGTCAGAAAAGAAAAGGGAGAAAGTGAAACGGGCCTGCACAGAGCAGAAATGGTACTACTACATTAATAGCACTTACGAGTATGTAGTAGGAGAATTCGTTCGGGCACGTTTCAAACGGCTCTCGTGTCGCGGACTTGGCCTTGCCTCGGCGATCACTGGGCGGAGCGGAGTTGCAATAGGCTACTATATAGTCTAGATGCCTTTGTTCAAGCCATCGTAGTACTAACTAACTTCTCGTACATACAAGTCCTACCAGGAGGCCTTCCGACGACTAGCTGTACTTGGTAGTGCTTGTACCGTGTTCGGCGCTTTGACCAGCAAGCCCTTTATCTGAGCAGCATGGCTATTTGAGACCGTTCTTCTGCCCTCGACCATCGATTCCCAACAAAAGGGCTGTTTGTACGTATATGTATGTCCTAGTGGTACTTAGTAGTATGATGTCTCACTCTCTTCCTGTCAAAGTGGATAAGTAGGCACGATTGCGCCGCTTGATGCTCAGTTTTCTCGAGGTATGTATGTACGCAGCTTGAGAAAGTCCTTCGCCGGCCCGTTCCATCAGCAGCGCAAGTGAGTCTTTCTGTGAGTAGTGTGTTCCTGAGTTGCATCTACAATATAGTAGCTATGCTTCCTCTCAGCATAGCATAGAGGAACACAATAGCTGACATGGTCTTGGAGGATAGGCTCTGTTTGGAGATGGGGATGTGTTGGCTCAGCCGTTGGTTGAGTGGGTTGGAGTTGAGAATCACAGCCAGGCGCAGACCACGCGGATGGCAGGATATGGTGATGGTATGAACCACGGCCTGCCCGTAACTGGCGGTATAAGACTGACATCTGTATTTGTAGTATCTACTCTATTTGGCTCCTACTACCAACAGAGTACAGATTCATTCATACGGCAGAAGGCATAATAGCACTACGACTAAGTAGTAGTAGTAGTAGCACCAGTGCTCAACAACCTGAAACTCACCCAGGTGAGTCGGGTATAGTTCGAAGTCGCATCAAAGCCCACAAGCTTTTCCTACGGCCTTCAATCCACCCTATTTTATTTTTTTAGTAATTTTATTTATTTATTTATTTTATTTTATTT
>FQSS02000619.1:66055-88788 GCA_900128795.2 Malbranchea cinnamomea
CCTTCTTGTCGGTAGCTGTGACTGAGTTAGCCCTTCCCTGCATAATTCTTGCTGCCATTGTGTCACATTTTTCGTTTTCCCCTGATCCAGCCAACATTTCTCGGCGCATCCAAATAGGGCGAATCTCATCTTCATCCGGATCTGCGAAAGAAAAAACCGCACGGCGCGGAGGTGAGCCTTTTTTGCGCCTGATTTGCAACATTGACCTTGAAATCCTCTTGCTTCTTCTTCTCCTGCAGCGAATTCATATCCTCCTAAAAAAAGCGTTGTCACCGCTTCGGCTAACGTTACTTGATATCTCAGCGTGCCAATATTTTAAAAGAAGTTCAGATAATGCGCCAGCTGGACCATCCCAACATCGTCAAGCTCATCGAGTTCTCAGAATCGCAGCAATTCTACTATATCGTCCTCGAACTTTGCCCCGGCGGCGAGCTCTTTCATCAGATTGTCCGTTTGACATATTTTAGCGAAGATCTAAGTCGACATGTCATTGTGCAAGTTGCAAAAGCAATAGAATACTTACACGAAACTTCGGGGGTGGTACACCGGTACGTTTTTTCTCCCTTCAATCCCTTTAGTTGCGAATCTTTAGGTTCACTAAGTTGCCCTTTCTTGTTCTATAGTGACATCAAGCCCGAGAACCTTCTCTTCTATCCCATTCCTTACATTCCGTCGAAAAATCCCAAACCCCTTGCTCCTGGTGATGAAGACAAGGTTGACGAAGGGGAGTTCATTCCTGGAGTAGGGTCAGGTGGGATTGGGCAGGTTAAGGTGGCCGATTTTGGATTATCCAAAGTAATTTGGGACACCGAGACTATGACCCCATGTGGTACAGTCGGTTACACTGCCCCCGAGATCGTAAAGGATGAACGATATTCCAAGAGTGTAGATATGTGGGCCCTGGGATGCGTTCTTTACACTCTCCTCTGCGGCTTTCCTCCTTTCTACGATGAAAGCATCCAGGTTCTGACGGAGAAAGTGGCTCGCGGGCAATACACGTTCCTCTCACCGTGGTGGGATGATATCTCTAAATCTGCTCAGGATCTGGTATCTCACCTCCTCACGGTGGACCCCGAGAAGCGTTACACAATCAAACAATTCCTGAACCATCCCTGGATCCGTCAAACCGACGAAGAAACTCACGCCGCCGAAGACGCTCCTCCACTGGCCACCCCCTTGAACTCGAAGAATCAACTCCTCGAAACCCCTCTCTCTGCCACTGGTGACAGGAGGTTTGACTTCCGTTCTCCCGGCGCAATCAACCTACGCGAGGTCTTTGATGTTGGCTATGCGGTACACCGCCAGGAAGAAGAAAGCAAACGCCGCAAGAATTTCCGACATGGGTACCGCGGTGCACACGCCCCGTTAAACCCCCTGAACGAGGATGACGACGAAGAGGACGGTGAAGAAATGATCTATTACGACCAAGACAACAATGCCGCAGCTGGCACGCATTTACCTTCCAAAGGAGATCGAGTTGAATACAGCCCTGCAGATGTCGCAGCGATGGAGAGCAAGATGCGTGGCACACATATCGGCACCGGTCAGCCATCAGCCCTTGCGCAGGCTAGGCAGGCCGCCGTTCGCGTTGGAGGTCGACAACAACAGCAACAGCCTCAGTACAGTCAGCCGGGAGGATATGGCCAACACAGTGCCGCTGTCGCAGCAGCAGCAAGGCAAAGTGCAGCTCGCGCTGCCAACCAGCCCTTCGAGCTTAGGCTGGATAATGCCACATTATTGGGTAGGAGGGGCCGACGTCTAGCAGCAGGCCAACCGGTGACCTAAAGCAATATGCACTACATTTGCTCGATTTTGTTCCCTTTCCTTTTTTCGACTCACCCTGAGTTTTCCCCATTTTCCTGCGGGTGTCTGTTTTTCTTTTCATTTTCTTTTTTTTTTCTTTTCCCTTCTTCTATTCAGATTACTCGATATTCAAGAGTTTTTTTGTTGGATCCGCCCCCTTCATTTCATAACAACGGTCTACCCAAGGCCGCTGATAAGCCTTATTTCCCGCTTATTTACGTACACACACAGGGGGCCCCTATTGTATCATCCTACGTTTGATGAGACGGATACCAGCTGCTAGGAAGCTTGGGCCCTCTCAACCTTGGATATAACTTTGCCACCTACGGAGTGTACATGTAGCAGTAGCATGTAGTCTATCTAGACAGGTCATTCACCGTCCTCCATGTTGATGTCATAGGATATTCCTGGGGTGTATGAGAGATAGAGCTACGATATATACAACGTACAATGTCGTGGACTTACACTGTGTAGTATATGTAGTATATATCTGACATGTGTCTGCAGAGAGATGTATATACTTACTAATTAATTACAGCAAGCTCTTGATGTCTGGTACCAATACTACTACTATTTGTTTCTTCTCAAGGTCGTGCACCATGACAGACCCTTGACAGGATCTTTGATGCCCGGAGTTTGGACGAAGAAAAGAAAAAGGAAGAAAAAAAAATAGTATCCATGTATGCATGTATATGTTGCTGGAGCAGGTTGGCCCAACAGCGCCCTGACACAGGGCATTTATAGGACTCGATGGACATGCTTCATTGCTGACTACGTACTTAACTATGTATGTGTATGTATGTATGTAGGTGCTAAGTACTCCTTGAGAAATATGGGTGTATTCATCTATCTCCCTAGCTCGGGGAGTTCGAGTCGCTCGATTCGTTTCGAATCGAGACTCTCAAAGCAGACGGAATCGATGCAACGATTTGAGACATCAATAGGCGCAAGGGTATATACAGTGGAGTAGTGCATTCAAAGCAAAACATGTACGATACTTACGCACTCAAAGCAGAAATCCACCCCCGGTGAAGATCCGAATCAGGTCGATAAGCCCACGACGTGTACCACCCGGACTTCTGAACAAAATTTTCTTTTCCCCCAAGAGACGAATGAGGTATCACTGTCGAGTGAGTCGCAAGGAGGTCTACAACGATTGCTTGCCCCGGGTCTCAATGGGCAACAAGCACATGGCCACGAAAGCAGCCAGAATCAGCCCACCGCTGGCATACACGGGGGCATTTGGATTCGCATCGCCGGCATAGATGGCCACGAGGGGCGCGCACAGACCTGCAATCCGGTTCAAGCAGCTCGCGATACCCGTTCCTGTGCCGCGGTTCGGGGCGGGGAACACCTCGGGCGTGTAGGCGTAAAGCACGCCGTACATGATATTCTGGAAGAAGGCCTCCAGTGAGGTGCAAGTGAGTTGGACCTTGGGGTCCGTGGAAGCAGTAAAGCAGAAGAGGATGACGCCGGTGATTACAGTGGAAATAGCCATGGTGCCTTTGCGACCGACGTAGGGAATTTCGACGGTGAAGCAAGCGAGGATCGAGCCGGGGACGCCAACAACCGATGTGATAGCGTAGTCACGGTAGACTATGGTGGGAAAAAAGGGAAAAAAAAAAGCCTCGTTAGCATGTGGAGAGTAGTCCATGATGGCCGGGTCTGACCAAGTACTCACCCTCGTAAGTGGATCGCGCCTGGCCTCCCCCAGCTTGAGACAGGTACTGGGGCAAGAAGGCGTTGAACAGCGGATATCCCATGCCAATCGTAGTCCAACAGAACCAGAGAAGAACAGCTTATCTTCGAATCAGCAAGTGCCCATCAGGTGCACACCAGAAAAGTTGACAGAATCTGGAAGCAAAGGATCAGGGAACATACTGGTTAAAGCTAGCCTCTTGGAGCCAAACAGAGGTGCGATGCGGTCACCGGAGAATCTGGACAGTGACCTCTTGACGATCTCTGCCATGCTCAATTTCTGATCAGGAACCACGTCAGGATGTCCTCCAATTTCGTTCAGGATCTCGGTGGTGAGCCAGGTCTTGGCGCCATTCTTGTAGGCAATGGCGTGAACAACGCCAACGGCCTCCTCCTGGCGGCCACGGGACAGGAGGAACTTGGGCGACTCATAGAGGTGGAAGAGGAAGAAGCGGCACAGGAACATGACAAACGTGAGTGCTCCAAGAGTGATGGTGAGGTATCTCCAGCCCATGTTGTCCTCCATGCGACAGCAGGGAGCCTCAGCCTTGTGGCAGGATGGCAAGCCTGACTCGCAGGTATAATTGGGAACGAAACCCCAGGCGATGAGACTACCACACGGTCAGTAAAAAAAAATATGTAAAAAACAAAGATCCATCGAGATGTGCGCGACTCACCTGCCAATCAGCTGGCCAACTGGCCACCACACACTCAGCATGGTCAAGAGATTGCCAGAGGCAAACGGCAAGAACTCCAGGAACAACGCGCCGTCAACAGGGAGATTGCCTCCAACACCGAGACCAAGGCATGCGAACAGCGCGCAGACACTATTGAGAGAAAGAAAACTTAGTTTCTCAAACAACCACAACACTCAAAAGAATCTGCCCAGGTTGGTAGATGGAAGAACTCACGCAATCCAGCTCTGGCCACCTCCAGAGGCAAGGCCAAAGATACTACACAGGAACAGAGTCATGTTGAAGGCGAGACGCCGACCAATCAGGTCAGAAGCAGTGCCCCAAAAGGCAGCTCCAACACAAAGTCCAATGAACAATGCGCAAGTCGTGAATCTGACGTGTGTCTCGCTGACACCAAACTCCAGGGACAACTGCGGCAGGGTCAAGGCAACACCCTACGCGCCGGTTTGTTAGCGGGCTGTCTCAGATCCGCAGCACAGAAATTACTCCAGAGGAAAAAGCATACTTGTAGCCATAGACTGTACAGCCCAGCATTAGCCCTGCGCCCTTGGAACGCGAACGGTCTGCTCAAGGAGGGAGAAGAAGCCAAACTTACTTATCGGCAGTCCAGCCGAAACCACAAAGGATAAAGAGCTGCCATTGATAACGACCCATCCCAATGTCCTGGATAGCTCGGTTAATGATTTTGGATTTCCCTAAAAAAGGTAAAAGCACACAGATTAGATCCATAAACGAATCAATGGTACGGAGGGGAAGGCGCGCGCAGTCCCATTTCTGACGAGAGAGGGAGCTGAGCAAGGAGCAAAAGGATGAGGGTGGAAGGTCGGGAGATAAAAAAAACAAAATTAAAGACGCAGGTGTGAGGTGAAAGGAGTCTCAGCTCCCTAGGACATACGATCATAGACGGTATCATGGCCAGAGGCAGCGACATCGCTTTCAACTTCGGCCCTGAGGGCTTCTAGGGTCAGGGTGGTGTACTGTTGGGGGGAAGGGGAAACCCCTTTCTCCTCTGCGCTGTGCGGGTTACTCTTCTCCCCATCGCTGTTGGAAGGAGTATGTCCATCAGCCAGGGGGATCAGAACCTCCGGGTAGTACGGGATGCCGCGCTTTTTGAACGGATTCACCAAGGGCATGACGGGCAGAGAGTTTTCTTTTTACGAATGGGCCAATGCTGGGTTCGATTCAGACGGTCAAAAGGAGCAAAGGAAATTTGCCGCGTTTGGGGGTTTGGTGAGGGCTGCTATGGGCCGAGTTGACGAACTACTCCTATCGGCTTGATGTCACTGGGGATATTTTCTTGCGACGGGTAATATTTCAGCCAGGTTGAGGGCAGATAATCGGGCTTGAGGGATGGTGAGACGGGAACTCTGGGCAACGATCGCGGTCGATGGGCTTCACGGGTGCGGTTGCGCTTGGGCAGATTGTCGCATCCAGGAGTAAACTGGGCTCTCTTCTCGTAATGGGACCGGGAGGAGGCAGATTGGGGGTTGCTCTGGGCTGTGACACACGGAACGATGCAATGGCGGTTACACCTTAACGTCCAGATCGCAGTCACTCAGGAAGGAACGAGAAAGAAAAGTTGGTTTCTTTGAGCAACTAGCTGCTTTGCCTGTGCTGCTGCAAGTATCAACTGCGTCAAAAGGATTTTCCACAAGGACCAGCCTGCGCTGACTCCCCCCTGTTCGACGGAAAGTAGGAGAGTCGCAGACAACCAAGGAAGACAACAAAAATAGAGGGGGAAAAGATGGAGGACAGTTGCATCCAACGGGGAAGGGGAAGAGGAAACCAACGTGACCGCAGGGGGGGGTAAGGATCCCTTTTGTACTCCGGACTCCGCTCCGTCTGGTAAGCTCGACAAGAATTAGTACCTGTGACGATGGAGATAATATTAACCAATTCATGCAACGGCGGATGGGAGGGGCGGGAGGCGAGGGCCATCGCAAAGCGCGCCGGCATGCGAAANAAAAAAAGACTTGTGGCACCGACGAATGGGACCAAGCATGCAGGTGGGACGGGTGTGGGGAGATGGGGAAAGGATGAGAAAATCGACGATCAAGCCTTCGTGTACGATTGAACGACGAAGCAAAGGGCCAATGACGGATTTGGGGTGCTGGGGCATCGATGGAAGAAGCGATGTGTGCGTCAGGTGTTTGCATGTTCCCAGCAGTCTTCCATTCCCTCCCTGCCTCTACCAATTCCTTGTTCGCCCTTTGTGCCGTGGCTGCCAGTATCCCATCATCAACGTCAATGCACGCAAGATCAGGAAAGGCCAGGGCGCCACCGATTTCACGGATGTGGGAAGCCCGGGCCAAGTGGTCGGGTCGGAACACAGTTTATCCGGCAAGCGCCGAGCTGTAACACCCAAGTAACCTGGTTGCAGCCATGCGAGGGTTGCATGTCTTTGGCCCCTCGCATCCTCCTCTCAGCCAGTCAAGTTGTTGATTTGCCTAAGCTCGACCCATCATCACGGGATTACTTAATGCAGCACAGGCGCTTGGCATCCGGCGATGATTGATTGATTTTGTACAACTAACTCCGTATTCAGCTCGCGAATCTGGCGCTGTTGCGCAGCTCGAGGGCACACGAGCACATGGCGCGCATCCCTCCATTCGGAAGGTATCGCGCTCTGTCGCGCCCCACTATCATTATAAACAAACTTTCAGTGGCGACGGTGGAGCATCTCTGCGAAGGGCTGTAACCTGTAAATGGCGGAAGCGGCTTTTGAGTGGCGAATATGGAGATGTCCTATTCCCTGTATGGTTACGATTTGCTTCGGCTCGCGTTTGGCGCTATTTGATTGGTTTTTCTTGTGCACCAAACCCATGGCATTGACGTCAATGGGGAAGAGGTTGCGCTTACCATCATGTCTCCGTTCGAAGAAGAGAAAAAGGCGCAAAAAATCTGCAAAAGAAATTCGAAGCGAGCTCGTCTCACTAGGGGTTGGCCGTTCCTCGTCCGGCGCACGTCGGGGATACAGACCTCGTCTCATTGAAGAGATGGCACACTACTGTAGAAAGATGCGGAGACCGACACAAAAAAGCCTTAGAAAACGTGCGTGAGGGATCATGTCAAGAAAAAAAAAAAGTCTTCTTGTCTTCTCCACCTTCCTCTGCGATCGTGCGGTTTTCGGGAAAAAAAAAAGGGAAAATAAAGATAAGAGACAGCGGTGCGCGGTCCGGCACTTCCCCTGGTGGTGTGCTGGTCCTGATTGCAGAGCATTGTTAGACCCGCTCTTATTGGTGGTCGGTTAGCATCGTCTTGTTCCTGAAGCCAAATTCCGAACATGGCTCTTAAATTGGTGATTTTCAACCTTTCGGGTTCTTCGAATTGTCGAAAGAGGGAGGATGGGCTGCAAAATGTTCGCTTTGAATAAGAAAGTAGTCTGTGCCGATTATCCCCAAAGCATGAGAAATGCAATTTTCCATCCAGCTCACCCATGATTGTTGCTTGCATTCGCATCCATTCTTTCCTGTCCCGTGCCCCACCCGGAAGCTGTTGACCCCTGATGCCCTGGTCTCGATGAAACCGGACTCCGTAATCGTGCTGTGCGATGTGTGATTGGGATCAGGCCCTGGAGAGTAAGAATTGCCGTAAGTCGCATGACTAGAGGAGCTGAAACCCATGATTGGCCAAGCCATACTGTCAAATTGGCATTGAGCTTTCGCAACTCAAGAGGTCTCAGTGGTGCATCTCGCATCTTCACTTTTGTTTGGAGAACATCTGCCAGCACTTGAGCAAGAAGATGTGCAAGTTGCTATAAAGCAAATGTCATTGCAGATGAAAATTCGCATTGGGAGTCTGCAGGAAGGATCCTCTGGGGAAAAGCGATTTTCAGCCGAAGAAACTTGAGCAGACTTGATGGTATCGCCTTTCACATTCTCCAAGCCCGAATATACCTCTCTTCCAGCTAGAACTCAGATCAGGGCTCTTGGCTGGCAACCACGTTTTGAGCGGGTGACAGTGCATTGACTTCTGAGAACAAGCAAGAAAATCCTCTGACATGGTAGCTTCGGTTCTCCAGATTTCGGGTAATAAACTGATAGGTGTTTCAAGAACATCAGAGCTTTATGTTGAGCATAAAGCTAGTGTGTGTCGAAGAACAACCAAAAGATGTTCGGTTGATACCTAGTAGTATCTCAAAGTGCATCTTCAGTGACCTCTCACGTTAAGTTTGAATTGAACTAGGGGACGCACCTTGCACGCAGACAACACATATATTCAAGATCACTCACGGTTGTTTTTGTAGGAAGGGCACAGAGGAGCTGGACCGTCCTGCTGGGTTTCTCCCACTGCATCTCTTCCCAAGGGTTGGCCTATATCATTAGACGGTATTTGTCACTCCATCCACTGCCAAATCATGCAATCAGGGAAGAGATGCTACATTCCTCCCTAGGATATCTCATTTCAAGTCGACACGTCTGGGCATTTTACCTTTTTTTTTTCTCAATAAACAGAGATCCCAGCTCAATCTCACCTCTTCTAAGCTTGCAGGCCTTGGGTGCCCTCTACTGTCCTTTGACGCCGAGGAGACGGGGGAGTTGCAAGGAGACACGAAGCATGGCTTAACAAGGCATTTTGCGTAGTCTCTGCGTATGGGGACTGCCTACCTATATTCTAGGTCCGTTGGCAGTGCTAGTTGTTTTGCAGACTCGTCTTGGTGCGTGATTTCCCTGGAAAGAGTCCGAGATAGAAACTATGTAGTACTAATCAGAACACAATAAAGTCCATCCAAGCGAAAAGGGTCAAGTTATTTGCACTGGCAACCACTGCACCACATTATTAATGACCAACTGCACAAACACCGCCGCGTCACCACTGCGTGACCGCTTTTGCGCAAGGCTCCCGGCAGACAGGACATGAAATCCATGAAAGAAAGGAAGGCGGCATCGTGGTGAAGAGTTTGGCGACCGCAGATCAACCCGGAACGATGCGGATTATTGCCTGGGTTACGGTGATCTCGACCGGTCTCACGATGGTCACAGGCCTTTCTTTTTAACCCCCCGGCACACGGAGCAGCCGTCACGATACCTAGTGGGTATCATCAGACTGGTCATTTCCTTAAAACCAGGTGACAACTCGGGTGGAGATCAGATAACAGCAGCCAACAAAGTCTTTGATTGGGATCATCTGATGCGCAGAGCGAATGTGGTGATTTTCTGGTCAGCAAAAAGGCGGTATGTCGCCATTTTAGAAGACGCAGGCGGCAAAAGAAAACACAATCTGAACAACATCATTTTTTCGCCTTGTTTGGGAGACTTTGCCCGGGTCTCGGTTCTTGATCGACACTTGACATGATCGGTGAGGGAGTGCTCCGTACATATCTCGGACGAAAGAGAAAAAATGAAAATCAAATGAAAATCTGAATCTATGATAGTATCACATGATGCTCTCCATTCGCAGGCCAGAATACCGAAATTCCCATGCGGCTGCTTCACTGCTTCATGCACCCAATTTTGGAGGCGGAATCCAAGATCAGTCGTCATTCTTCTGGGGATTCACTTCGCATTATTCAGTAACGTAATTTCTGCCCTAGTCGATCACTCTCCAGATCGTGAAGGCGTCCACCATTCTCATCCAAAAAATGCCTCCACGAAAGCCTCAACAGATTTCCAACCAGGAGGGAAAGATTCTGTTGGCAATTCAAGCATACCAAAAGAGGTCAAGTCCGAAGTCTCCGCAAGGCCTCAGCCTCTACAGTGTTCCTTTTACCACCCTACGAAATTGATAAATGGCCGTACAACGCGAGAGAATGCTCAGGAAAGAAATTGGAAACTGTCTAAGTCCGAAGAAATAACTCTTACCCAGTGGATATTATCCATGAATGAGCGAGGAAAGCTCCCCCGGGTTGCAACTGTACGAGAGATGGCAAATGTTCTTCTTGCCAAGCGTGACAAGTCGACTACCCCACCTACGGTTGGCAAATGCTGGGTCAACAACTTTCTGAGAGGCAATGGGCTTGAATACAGGTTCTCATGCAAGTATGACTACAGAAGAGCCCTATGTGAAGATCCCAATATTATTCGAGGGTGGTTCCGGCTTGCCCACAACACGATAGAGAAGTATGGGATTCTACCCGATAGAGAAATATGGCATCCTACTCGAGGATATTTACAACTTTGATGAAGTGGGCTTTCTGATGGGGATTATTGCAACAACCAGAGTGGTTACTGGCTCTGAAAAGAACCTTCGTCCAAACCTTACACAGCCTGGAAATCGAGAATGGGTTACTGTGCTTCAGGGAGTCAATGCTTCTCGCTGGTACTTGTCACTAATGTTTATTGTCAAGGGCAAGAATCATCAGGCTTCCTGGTATCAGACTGAGGGATTGCCAGAGGGAGGAGCAATTGGAATCAGTGAAAATGGATGGACCAACAAGAAATCTTCAACAAGCATACCCTGTCTCGTACAATTGGGTGATATCGACTCTTAATTCTTGATGGACATGGCAGTCACAGTGGTCCTGAATTTGACCAGTTTTGCATAGAAAACTCCATCGTCCCTCTCTACATGCCACTACACTCCTCTCATCTTTTACAGCCACTGGATGTGAGCTGTTTCTCTCCTTTGAAGCAAGCATATGGACAGCAGGTTCAGAGGAGTCGATGCTTGGCATCAACCACATAGACAAAGTGAGTTCTTCAACATATATTCTTCAATTCATACTGCAGCTCTGACTGAAAAGAACGTTCAGAGTGGGTTCAGAGCTACAGGACTGGTTCCATATGATGCAGAGCAGATTCTCTCCCGCCTCGATACTCAGATGCATACACCAATCAACCTCCCCCCCAAGGGACTTCTCATAGCTCTCAAGCTTCCTGGGCCACGGCCGCACCTCACAATGTATGACAACTGGAGCTGCAGAGAGAGAAGGTCAAGAAGTATCCCAAGTGCCGCACGCAAAGTCCGCCCAGCCCAACCACTCGAGCTCTAGATCAGCTGGCCAAGGAATGTCGGATGGCCATGCACAATGCTGCCATTTTGACAGCACAAAACAGAGAACTACTGGCTGCAAATGAGAAACAAAAGAAAAGGCAAGAGAGGCGGCATGCAGTTATAGGTCAGGAAGGTGCTTTGACTGTTGAAGAACGGATGGGTCGCGTACGAAGGCTCACTTCACCGAGGGGTGGTCGAGCAACCCGAGGAACGACCACAGAAACGAGTGGCACGCCAGTGAAGTATATGTGGATCTGTTGAACATACTGTCCGTACATGCTCCCAGCGTACAAGAAATAGTTTCTAATGTAATTAGATGATTTCTCTAGGTGGTTGGGGTGAAATTACGTTGTAAACGAGATGAGGTGGTGAAAAGTTCCGACTAGGTAGTGAATTACGTTAAGCCAGAAGGTGGCGGAAGAGTGATCGACTAGGGTATAAATTACGTTATGTGGGGAAAAAGCCTTGGTCTGGGCTTCAGACAAACAGGTATGAGCAGAATGATACAAAGTATCAATGCCAGGATCGGATCCCTTCGAGAATGTACTGTGGGCGCTGGGGACTCGAAGAAAATCTGAGCAGCCCCTGACGGAGGTTCCACTGGCAATGATCTTTGCATCGAGCATCTGGCCACTACATGGCGTAGGTCTCGGCCGAACTTCCCATCCCCGTCGTGAGTTTTGAACAAATTGCATCGCAAAAGCAGCGAGAGACTTGACCGGGAAAGGTTACATTTTCCATAGAGTACCCGCATCTCCGCTCGGGCCGCAACTTGGCAGCCTCCAGAGCGACTTCGCACCGAAACAACGGTTTTACCACTTTTGCTGGTCCTCATGAGTAATGAACATCCACTGACCGGGCAGCAGACGCCAGCACGACATGCCATCGACTCCTAAACTATGGCGTGGAATGGCAGGTTCGTTACCACTATTTATTCTTTCGTTGCTACTTATCTGCCAACCCTGACGCTATGCTCGACGGTGCGTCAAAAAAATTTTTTTTTCTACAATCTTCTGCAACTGAAAAGGCCTGAGAATCCCACGTCTTCCCAGAACCATTATAAAAGTACACAACGCAAGGCTCTGAGTTTGGTCGGACGACCCGATAGGCAGAGCAAGTTGCGGACTGGGAAACGGCTTTCTCGGGTCTTACCATCGTGCTGGGACTGTGTTTCTTCTCGTTTCTTCTGGATGATCTCTTGTCTTGCCTTTTTATAACTTGCCAAGCATTTTTAGAGATCGAGACTCCGAGATTCGCGATTATTCGTTGTTTCTTCCGCAGTCCTGCTTAAAGCGGCAGCACCCTCGTCGACAGCCTTATAAATCCAAGAATCACATCAACGAAGGGTTGTCGGCTGGTCGAAGAAAAATTTCTGCAGAATCAATACCTCGTTAACCGTGCTCTTTGGAGGGCGAGCCAACGGGGGCCCCGGTCCGCACGCGCAAGTCGATCTCTCAATTGGAAGGAAGACCGCAAAGGAAGAGTCAGCCAAAGTAAACACTGGGCTACTACCTACTACCCCTCCTTCAGAAGGGATGGACACAAGCACAGATGATGTCGCCCGTGGAGCACTTCGGGAAGAACGGCAAAGGGAGACACCAGGAAGTACCCCGCAGGAATCACCCTCCGAAACGAATTCCCATGTCAGACTCGCGATCTCCTCTGGCGAGTCTACAGTAATGACAGACGCTGAGAAGGGTGCCGTGTACCTTGGAGAAACGGAACACACAGCCCAAGATGATACGCCAGATGGTATGGTAGAAAAATGCTGGCGGTCCTGTTCACGCTCATCTCGCGCTGCTGCTGCGGCTGACGACCTTGTGCGCCTGGGTTCGCGTATGTCCACTGACCCGCATGGAAATACTTACCCTGAAGGTGGCTTGGAGGCGTATTTGGTGGTATTTGGCTGCTTCTGTGCTCTCTGTGGCTCCCTGGGTATCGTCAATACAGCGGGTACCTTCCAGGCGTGGATATCCGAGCACCAACTTAAGAATCAGAGTGATGCCGCCATCGGATGGCTGTTCGGCGTGTACGCCTTTCTCATGTTCTTCGGTGGCTTGCAGATCGGGCCGATATTTGATGCCAAAGGTCCGCGAGGTCTCATTTGGGGTGGATCTAGTCTGACTCTGGCCAGTATGATTATTATCGGATTCTGTCAAAAGTACTGGCACTTTATGCTGGCTTATGCCGTCCTTGGTGGAATTGGTATTTGCCTGGTCTTTACCCCTGCGGTTGCTAGCAGCGGCCATTACTTTTACCGGCTTAGAGGAAGGGCGACGGGTTTAGCTACGACTGGAGGAAGCGTTGGGGGTGTCATCTTCCCACTCATGCTGGAGGCTCTGTTTCCAAAAGTCGGGTTCGCATGGGCAACACGTGCCGTGGCTCTGGTGTCCCTTATCCTTTTGGCGATCGGTTGCGTGCTGATAAAGTCCCGACTTCCTAAAAAGCGTGCCACCAAGGAAAACATTCTCCCCGATTTGCGGATCTTCAAAGAGCCTCTTTTCACTCTTACGTGCCTGGGAATCTTTTTTATAGAGTTTGGCCTGTTCGTCCCACTGACCTACATTTCTTCCTACGCGATATCACAAGGCATTTCCCGCAAGTTGTCGTACCAGCTTCTCGCCATCCTCAATGCCGGCTCATTTCTTGGACGACTGATTCCCGGATTTACCGCCGATTATATGGGCCGTTTCAACACCATGATCCTGACCGTACTCCTCTGCCTCTTGTCCACCGCATGCCTCTGGCTTCCCGCGGGGGACAATGTTGCGATGATGATTGCATATTCTTTCATTTTCGGTTTTGCCAGCGGGAGCAACATCAGTCTCACCCCGGTGTGTGTTGGCCAAATCTGTAAAACCGAACATTATGGGCGTTACTATGCAACTACTTACACGGTCGTGAGTTTCGGGTAGGTTCACATGTTTCCTCCCGCAAGTGAAAAAAAAAGGATAGGAAAGCTGACTTGTCTGAACTTTAGAGCTTTGACCGGAACTCCTATCGCTGGAGCGATTCTAACTCGCAATGGCGGAGAATACTGGGGTCTTATTACCTTTGTCGTCTGCTGCTACTTCGCCGGGCTGATCAGTTTCACGGCGGCCAGGGTCCATCGTTGCGGATGGAATCCCTTGATCATTTGGTAGACTGCGACCTTTTTTTTCGGCCGTTCAATTGCCCCGAAAGAACCAACGAAACAAAATAACGAAGTGATGAGCACAATGACAACTTCCTTATGATGCTTGGGAGTGTTGAATCCGGCACTGCAACGAAAAGTTTAATAATAGTGGAATGCATTCCGGGGTACCGGCGTTTTCGGTTGGACATGTTTGAGGTTTTGTTCCACCACTTGGAGCTTTTCATTTTTGCTCGGGTTTTTCGCTGGAAGTTTTGCTCAGTTCTGCGGTCATAGACTGCCTGTCCCGTGGCGAGCACTAGTCAATATGTACGGTATTCTCTAAACTAATAATACAGACGTCGTGTATAAAGTCATTGCTACGGAGTTTTTTGTGCTGCTTAGACGAGAGACATGCTGTCCCTGATCATGCATCGCCGTCCTTGGGGTGTACCTACATACTACCAGAAAAAGAAAAAAAATACAGTAGTAACTTATGATTCTATTTTTATCCGCCCTTCCGCTTCCTAACCATGGAACCTGAGCCATGCATCAGCCTTGATGGCAGACAGGGAGCGAGACTGGACATGTCGCTTAGCGCGTACTGTCTCCCAGGCTCTCGAGCTCCAGAACTGTCTCTCTAGGCGTTGCTATCCCTACTCTGTCTGGAGCAAGCCCAGAACACCTCTTCTTCCTCGACGATGCGATGTAATGTCTAATTTTACCCACGTAAGTAGCCTACAGAAAGATAGACGCATCATCAGCATCCGTCCCCGAACTTCTGAGCCAATGAGTGACCACGTCCCTGTGAGATAACTTACTGTGTGGTACAGGCCATACGGGGCGTTCTGCTAGCAAGGTCTCCCACTTTCGGTGGGTCGCTTAACTCCGGTGACCGTATTGTACTCGCCGTACATGAGACATTGTTCCACCGAATCCGTTCGTTTGCTCACACTGGAACTTGTCACTGTGAAAAGTGGCCTCAGATCGGATGATGAACCTTCTCGTCGGACAATCTGGAGCTCCCTTCTCTGGCCTGGAGAATGGGCCATACACAATTAACTACTCTGTCGGTGACCTCTGTTTGCTCTGCTCTACACAGCAAGTACCAAGTACACAATGGTCATAGGTGGCGAGAAGAGAGAAATTGAACACGTTGGATTCTTCGCTTGACGGATGAGCGTCGAATCTTGCAGTAGTCGATGACTGTTTCTACTGTGACATAGTGGTTCATTGTCAACGAAGCTTTCGACAGCTTCCCTTTACCTTTCTTTGCTTCGTTTTCGTTGCGCACGAGCTCCTGTGTCTGCGCTCTCTGACCGTCTGGCTAAGAGGTTGTTTTAAAATGCCCCAGTTGGGGCCCGGAGCTTTGCCTGCAGAAGATGGGCAACATCAGAGTCCAAGGACTGTGTTCCAGTTGTCCATGTCTCAAAAGCCCTCGGAAGCAAAGTTTCTCCTCCGATGAGGCTATCCACGTCGAGACCGTGCAAGGGAGATGTTACAAGAGTCTGCTCCGGGAACCGTGCTATATATCTGGCCATAGTACTGGTGGTCTCTTGCTCTCCTTTCCAGTATCAACGAAACATCTATGAGCCATCTTTCGTTCGCTAGGACCGCGTTTCCTAATCTTTTCCCTGTCACCGAAGATTCCAAGTCTTGTCATTCAACCCGCTCACGAAAATGCGGTTCACCTCTGTCCTCCTAGCAGGACTACTCACTGGGCCTGCTTTTGCGCTTCCCGGCCATTTCCAGTATCTGAGGAGTTCTCCTTTTGTCACCACCGGGGTTGTGCCACAGCCTCCCCTCTCCACAGGCCTGCCGGGGCTGGGCCCCGAGGCTCCCCCCGACAACGACGAGACAGCAATCTTGACTCGAACCGAAACCATCACGAGAACCGGTTTTGTCCCTTGCTCGACACCCGTTGCTTCATCGGGAACTCATACATGGTACAGCACCTGGCTCACGCCGACCTCGTGGACCACCACAACGCAATATCGAGCAACTCTCTTCCCAGCGACCACTTTGACTCCTCCCGTGCAGCCAACGACTCCCCCCTCTGGTCAGCATACTCAGGGACCCGCACACTTCGAACCCAGCGATCCTTGCCCGCCGTCCCGCGACTGCCACCGTCCCCGGGATAACGTTTCTCACTACTAGTACCGCGCCACACGGCGAGCAACCGACAGTCGCACCGTCTCCGCATCCTCTCCTGCCCACTGCCCGAGATGCCGGATACTGACCCTGACTGACGGGGACGGCGAAGCCAGAACAATCTTTTCTTCCCCTTTCCACCATCACCCAAACCTTTTACCTTAATTACATCAAGAAGGCGCGAGTGTCCATTTATCAGGTACGATGATGTCCTACACCAGCTGCTACCGGAAGTGGTGGTACCCTCAAACCAAGCACAACTCGCCATAGCCGACCGACTTGTTTGAAATCTGGTTAATGCCCAAGCAGAACGTTGATTTATACTACCTTATGATACGGTGCATCCGAAAGAAATGTCGTGGTATGAAGACAAAAGGCATGCAGGAAATAAGTTCTGGTAATGTTCTTGCTCGTTCTTTTTTCATCGTGATGTCTAAAGTCCAATTACAAAACAACGTCATCCTCCTTCCATCTAAAACCCTGCTTTTCTTTGTCTGTGATACTTTCCGTTCTTTTCTGAAAAGCCCAGAAAAGTCTTCTTGTGCTTCCCACCAACCTTAGGTAGTAATCACTTTAAGTCTAGTTTATGTGAACAATTGTCAGGTATTTACATCTCAACGTATGTAGCAGGAGGAACTGACAGTTGAAAAATACCTACAGTATAACCTATGTCTTGCAGCTGTATATGTATGAACATTTACAGACTAGCATCTGGTAGACTTCCGAGGCACTCACACTTCCTTGTACGTCAAATAAATAGTAGTGTATCCTTTGACTTCATGCAGCTTAGTTGAAAGTGGGCACTAATATATGTTTTCTGAGCCCAGAGTCCAAAATCATGGGCAGTCTAAACCCAGACATTCCATACCCCTGGAAAATGTGTGTGTGTGTGCGCGCCGTAAGTACTTGCACCCGGTTGCCCTGTACACCACACATTATATAGGGGTGTGTACTACAGTCTTCGAAGCTGGGCAAGGGTGCTAGCCGTACAATTGTATCCGTGTTCCACAGCAATCCAGGCAACTATAAATTCTCAAAGTGTCAATATGAAACTCGAAAATACTCCAAATTCCAGAGACCAACTTCTTCTCTGGCCGCAACGTCTCTATCGATACGCGGCTCCTTCAGTTTGAACCCGAATATCCACAGCGCTACCCATTGGTATGCTTACTCTGCTGTAGCTAGTGAAGACCAAAGCAGGTACCATACGTGAGCTAGATAGACCGAGCCGAGAAAATAGCTGAATAAAGCTCCTGTAAAAAACGAGACCAACGTGCCACATATATAGCAAAACAGAAACTCAACATGCGCATAAACCTAGCGTATCTCACGAGGTAAGCAGTGGCTCATTGAATCATTCCACGGTTCCCTGGAACAAGTTTCATATTGACGTTCACTTCACCCAACCGATGAGATATGAACGATGAATTTAGTGAAAGAAACCGCACCATTAAACAGAGTAAGAAGGCATGGCACCAATCGAGGATGGAAAATGGAGGATCAGGAATACCTCTGAATTTTTCATGCAAATGAAAGTACTTAAGGGTATGGTCCATCCATCCAAGCAAGCTGTGAGCCTCGCCACACTACGCCAAACACGCCGAATATCAAAGCTGCGAAATACGCGAGTGTAGAAACTAAAAACGAGGGGAACAAACAGTGGGGGTGGGTTACAAAACAAGATCAAATATTGTATTAAGGGATAAGTGAGACGGGGTGGCGTAGTAGGAAATTCGTAAATGCAGATAATAGAAGCTTTGACGTCTTGAGAAAGAAACTCAACTGTGGAATAGATCCAATTCAATAATGTTCCCAGGTATCCTCACCACTCACTAGAGAAACTCAGATGCGAAGTCATAATGAATCAGATCGGGCGCCTCGAACACAGGTTTATAGATGGGGTGACGCGTGGGAAGCAAAAGGGGGCACGTTTCAAATCGACATTAATGATTACGGGATCGGTGTGGCTTCTGTCGCATGTTCGATCATTAGACCGACCACTAATAACATTCTGGGGAAACAATTAACTTACAGAATCGTTCTTCGTTCCAGACGTATCAGCACTGGATGTTGCACGATTCTCTAGCGCTGGTCTTGAATAAGAGTGTGACATAACACCTGTTTTGTTTGAAACATGCCGGTCATGTCGTTCACTCATCCGCTGCTCCTTGCTCTTTTCTAAAAGAGGTCCGCCAAGCGTAGCACACTTAAGAATCGTCTGCATCATCTGGTTCTGCTTCAAGGGTTTCGCTAGATATTCGTCCATTTGCGCTTGTAGACACTTTTCTCGATCCCCAAGCATTGCGTGAGCAGTCAAAGCAATGATTGGGGTGCGCGGCAGGTTATTGGCACGCTCGTATTCGCGAATTTTGGCGGTAGCCTCGAAACCTCCCATCACGGGCATCTGGACATCCATGAGGATGACATCATATCTCTTTTTCTTCACAGCCTCAACGGCCTGAAGGCCGTTACTGACGACCTCGACGCCGTGGTTGCACTTCTCCAAGATCTTCACCGCAACCTTCTGGTTGACATCATTATCTTCGGCGAGGAGGATATCGAAAGATCTAGAATGGTCTATAGTCAATGGTGTCGACCTGCCTTCTAGCGCTGGCAGCATTGCGTTTCCGAGATCGATGACCTGGCAAGGAGTCGTCATGTAGGACGTTATACCCAGGTCCAGAGCAGACTTCAGGCTCACAGACACAACTGGGCAGACAAGCACAATTGGGATATACTTGAAATCATCTAACGTTCGTAAGACTTCGGCGCAGGCGACGGAATCAACGATGATAACATCATACGCGTGTTGCGTTTGCTTGCCAGACGAGTCTTTTATTTCCGGCGGCGGAAGATGAACTTCGTCCTGTACCACTAGAGGCTCAAGCCCAAGCTCACGGAGCATACGCGTGATATTTGCTGCGTAATCTCCGGTCTCACCCTTATCAATAAATAGGACC
Source organism: Malbranchea cinnamomea (assembly GCA_900128795.2). NCBI lineage: Eukaryota > Fungi > Ascomycota > Eurotiomycetes > Onygenales > Malbrancheaceae > Malbranchea > Malbranchea cinnamomea. The sequence goes on from FQSS02000619.1 coordinate 85,408, forward strand.
CGATGGTCCTTATATGGCATTAGAGACGGCGAGATTACACTCAGCGATTGATCAGCCAGCTTCACAACGCAGGTAAAGTGGAAGGTACTGCCATGGCCGAACTCTGAGGTGACCCACACGTCACCACCCATCAGGTTGACCAACCGCTTCGAAATTGATAGTCCAAGACCGGTACCACCGAATTTCCTCGTGGTCGATCCATCCGCCTGTTGAAATGTGTCGAAAATCATATCCAGCTTGTCTTCTTCGATTCCAATTCCTGTATCCGATACAGAGAACTCGAAGGCATACTCGTCATCTCCGCAAATTTCCCGTTCGGATTTACAAATGGTAAGTTTTACCTCGCCATGCTCAGTGAATTTGATGGCATTTCCAACCAGATTCAGGATAATCTGGCGCAAGCGGAACGGATCACCCATCACGTAATCGGGAACCGAACTATCGACTTGATATGCAAGGTTCAGGAACTTCTCATTCGCCTTCACGGCTAGGGTCTTCAGGGCGTTGAATACAGTGCCTCGAATGGTAAACGGAATGCTCTCGATAACCATGCGGTTCGCTTCAATCTTTGAAATGTCAAGGATATCGTCGATGATCGTTAGTAAGCTGTTAGCAAGACTATGGACCACGTTCAACATCTCGCGAGGATACGGTTTTAAGTCATCGGTATCCAACGTTAACTGCGTCATGCCGATAATTCCATTCATAGGCGTACGGATCTCGTGACTCATATTCGCAAGAAATTCGGACTTGGTTCTGTTGGCCAGTTCTGCCGCCTCTCGAGCAGCAGTATTTCTCTGTATACTGTCGCGGAGGTTTGAAACCATCTTGTTGATCTTACGCTTCAACTCATCCATTTCGCCGGACGCATTCACAGTGATTAGCTTGGTGAAATCGCCGTCAGTAGCGGCATCAGTAATCTCACCAAACGCTCGAACCTGGGCAGTCAAATTGTCTGCCATGGTGTTGACGTCCTCTGTAATTTCTTTCCACAGACCCTGAATACCTTCCACGTTGGCCTGGCCTCCCATCTTTCCGTCAACGCCGACATCACGAGCTACTCGCTTGAGCTCATGAGCAAAATTGGCCAACCGATCAACCATGTCGTTGATCGTGACTTTTAGAGTGAGAATTTCTCCCTGTGCATGAACCTCAATCTTCTTACTCAGATCGCCCCTTGCTATAGCCTGCGTGACGTCGGATATAGATCGAACTTGCATGGTCAAGTTCTGGGCCATGGTGTTCACATTGTCGGTGAGATCTTTCCACTTGCCCTCCACATTATCGACTTTGGCCTGTCCGCCCAAGGTTCCGTCTGTACCGACTTCACGAGCGACCTTACTGACTTCGAAAGCAAAAGTGTTCAATCTATCCACCATGCTATTAATGGTGTTCTTCAAATCGAGTATCTCACCGTTCACATCGGCAGTCACTTTTTTGCTCAAATCTCCATTGGCCACGGCTGTAGTAACATCCGCAATCTCTCTCACCTGGGTAGTGAGATTGTTGGCCATACCATTGACATTCTCGGTCAGATCCTTCCATGTACCTTCAACGTCATGAACAGTTGCTTGACCACCGAGAACACCATCTGTTCCAACTTCTTTGGCAATTTTGGTGACTTCCTGGGCGAATTGCTTGAGTTGGTCGACCATGTTATTGATGATGGTCTTCAAAGCCAGGATTTCGCCCTTGCAGTTAGCTGTAACTTTTTGGGTCAGATCACCCTTTGCAACAGCCTTGGTAACCTTGGCGATGTCACGGACTTGTGTGGTGAGGTTCTCTGCCATGGCATTGACATTGACAGTCAACTCGTTCCATACACCTTGCACACCATCGATCCGCGCTTGACCACCGAGGACACCTTCTGTACCGACGTCACGCGCGACGCGAGTCACCTCAGTGGCAAAGGTACGGAGCTGGTCAACCATGGTGTTGACGGTCTGCTGCAACTCCAAAATTTCACCCTTGGCACGGCGTTCGATCTTCTGGCTGAGGTCACCATGAGCGACTGCTGTCGTGACCGTCGCAATTTCACGGACCTGATCAGTAAGATTGGAGGCCATGATATTGACATTTTCTGTAAGTTCCTTCCAAATGCCATGAACACCAGTGATTTGGGCTTGACCACCGAGAATTCCTTCCGTTCCTACCTCCCTTGCGACCCGGGACACTTCGCTTCCAAAGACTTGCAGCTGGTCCATCATGGTGTTGATGGTCCGTTTGAAGGTTGTGATTTCAGGGTCCATTTCGAGTGGATGGATCTGCACTTTCATCGAAAGATCACCGTTTGCGACTTGTGTAATGATTCCACCGATTTCTCTCAGAGCCTTTTGGAAAGCCTCGTTCGCCTGTTGATGTTTACGCAGCTCTCGTTCCAGAACGGCGACATCTTGCTGTTGCACTTTTTCCAGAGCCTGTTGGGTCTGCAGTTCCTGTTGACGCAGCTCTTCGCGGACACGAGTTATAATCTCCTTCTGCAGCTGTATTTCCTCGGCTTGGAGATCGACACGGCTCTGCAAATAGGCAATTTCCTTCACGTAATCTGTTTCGTCCTTGTTGTCCTCATCGTCGTCTTCATCGTCGTTCTGGCTACCATCTTCCATGCTTTCCAGGCGGGAGCTTCGGTCAACTTCCTGGCCATTCGAATGGTCTAGCAGGCTCGAACGTGTAGCTCGTCGCGACGTAGGCTGTAGCGATGGCTGCTATCAGTTGTTTGTTATCCAGCGAAAATAAATAGCCGCCGAGAAGAAGAGAAGCAGAATAATACCGCGTAGCAAGGAAAGAATGAGTAGGGTTGGGACTGACCACAAAGGATTGCAAAACGTTTACCCTGGAAATGAGTGCAGAGAGCTCTCGCTCCAAGGTTGCTTTGCTGTCGGAGTCTTCGCCAGGTAGGCAAATCTTGGCAGCCTCGCACCCATTTGCTGCTTGGTTCTGTTTAGTGAAGGGAGGAGGGATGGATGGAAGGTCCCTGGCTAGGCCCTGCAGGATAGCAGCAACCGCCAGGAGGGTCTCGTCGTCTTCGCGAGCCATACTGCCTTGTTAAACGCAAGACCAAATAAAATCACCAACCAGTCAGTCAAATCGGCATCGAGAAAATGCATCGCAGAGCGAGCGAAGGAGCAATGCAGGTGATACGGGAACACGAGGCAATACCGACTTGAACCTCCAGGTTGGGTGGGTGTGAGGCCAAAGCAGCGGACTCTCAGCAGTGCAAGGACCACTAGAGTCGCGGCAACGTCATGAGGAGCCGGGCTTCGAGAGGGAGTGAATAGATCGCGAAGGATAGACGCTCGTAGCGATAAAAAAAGTTTAAAAAAAAGTAAGTCAACACCCCGTAGCTATTTGGCCAGGGGGATGGGAGTTGAAGAGGGGGAT